>PVJI01009918.1:0-62812 GCA_004026765.1 Micronycteris hirsuta | reverse complement strand
CTACCCCTCCTATTTGCTTTGCCTTTGCAACGGACTTTCCCCAGTCCCGATGCCTTACCTGAGTCCTGGAAGGCTCCTGGGCTGGGGCTGATGACTGGAAAGAGGGAGGCAGGAACAGGCTGGAGAACTACACTTAGAACCTGCCCTCCCTGACTCCCTCCCCCAGGCTTTACAACTACTCCCTCTCCCCACTGCAACCAGGCCTTTCTCCCTCCTCTCATAGGCTGTTTCTCTCTCTCCTGACACCCAACTCCCTGAACAGAGCTCAAAAGTCCCGCTTTCCAGCTCAGATGCTAGGGCCCAGGCTCCTTGCAGCCATCTGTCTCCTGAAGTTACCGAGGGTCACAAGTGGGAGAAGCAGGTGCTGTAACATGGCACATTTGAGTCAGCTGGAGGCACAGAGATGAGTGAAGGTCTGCTCCCTGCCACAGCTCTGTCACTGTCTAGGCAGCGGGTGACTCCTGATGGTCCAAGAAGCAGCCCCACCCTCCCTGGCTAGGACCCATCTCTGGGAATCTGAGAAGACCTGGGGTTGGAAGGGGGAAGTAGGGAGCCTGAAGGCCCAACCCAGAGCCCTGTCGCATCTCACATCTCTGGAGGCCCAGGGTGGGGGTGAGAGGCAGATGTCCTAGTTCCAGGACACCTGTTGGGTGGGGCAGAGAGGGAGGATAGCCAGGGGCTGGGAGACCAGTGTCAGCGAGGCAGGGCTCTAGGTGAGCAGTAGCCCTTGGACAGGGAAGGTGGCCCCTCATTGGCTTGCTTCACCTGAGACCTCACCTCTCTTTGGGGTGCGGCTACCCCAGTGGCTTGGGCTTCTCACACAGCTCTGGTTACTGAAGCTGCGGCCAGGTCGGGGAAGGGAGCCCTAGGGAATACAATCCCATCCCAACAAAAGGATCACAGATTCCGGCAGGTTGGGCAAGGTACAAGATTCTGGGAGGCGGCTGGGCAGGCTGGCCAAACCGGAAAAAGGCTCCATCCTTCTCTGTGTTAGAAGGAGTACTCTCAGGGGTTCTGTCACTTACCCATTGTGTGACCTTGGGAAAGTCACTCAACCCCTCAGTGTATTTTAATACAGGCTCACCCAAGAAATGTATGATACCTCAAAGAGAAACTGAGGAGGGTTTAATAAAAGAACTATTTACAGCAGGGTTAAGGAAAACCAGCAAGGGATGTTGAAGCACCCTGGGGCTAGCAATAATGGAGAGCCCCCGCCTGAAGAGACAAAGAGGGAGAATTTACTGAAACCAAGAGAGAGAGCTGCGGATGTAGGCAAGGGCCAGCCAGCGCGAGTGCCTTCAGTGGAATGCAACCTCTGTCAACCTGTGGCTCAGCAGGGAGGGAGCTGGGAAATAAAAATCCCCACCTCACTCTCCTCCTACCCTCTGATCACCTGCCAGCTCCTTCCATGTGTGACACCTACCAGAAGCAAGGCAGCCTATGATGTGGCCCATCAATGTCACCCTCTGGGGGAGCAGATCATGAAGCAGAAGGGTGGCGGAGGGTGAGGAATAGAGTGAAGAAATAAAATGAGTGACTGAGGTCAAGCTGCTAAATTATTAACTTCAAGTGGGTTGAAGCATAAGAAAAAGATAATTGTTTTAACTGACTCTGGGAACTGAAGTTCTTGAACTTTCCAGTCCTGCATCAACACCTGGATGCACATCAGTGTGTTGTGTGTTAATCCCTGGACTCACCTCAGACCTTAGGTTAGCCATCTGAGTGGCCTCAAGAGGAAAATGTTCCATTGCCTAGACCACTGGACATCTAATGAATACTATCGTGGACCAATTCGAGGCTAAGAACGCAGAACTGATTCTTCTCAAGAATGTACTTTTTCCTATAAAACTCTTGGACTCTTCTTTCTCCTGTGGAACACTCTGGGTATTGCCTAAGTAGTATTTCTGGTTTGCAAACCCTGAGACCCTTGAATAAATCTTTGTCATTTCTTTCTAGCAAAGCCTTGCGACTCTCCTTGAGTTTGTTTGATAAGGGTCAAACAACGAATATACACACACGTATATCTATTTTCATATCAATAATATAACATAATGATAATATTCTATTAGTCCAGTTTCCCTAGAAAACAGAGGCTGAGGCAAGCCTACATGCTTGTGCTGTATTGGGAGATAGCATCCTAGGGAAGCAGGAGAGAGGGGAAGTGAGAAGTCACATGGGAGGGAAGCAGTGTCAATACAGGGGCCCAACAATTGACTGGATTCAATTGATTATCTTGCTAGCCTTAGTGCATGGTGGTGGTAACAACTTCAGACTTGTTCACACAATCTTGGAGCTTCTAAGTTTCCTCAGGCACTCATTGCTGGCATTTGTCCCTCCAAGGATAAAGAGTCAGTAATTTATCCAACAAACAGAAAAATGAGACAATTGGCATTGTTCAAAGGTAGGAAAGACAAGGTGTGTAGGGTGTCTCCCTAGAGGAAAATGTTCCCCTGTCATCCCACAAGATTCATTGTTTTGGTGATCCCCTGTGCTATTTAAAGGAGCAAGTCCTATTCCTCAGGTCTGTTAGGGCGGGGAAAGAGTTAAGGTTTATTGTCTTACAGCAGCAGTTCTCAAATATGGTCTGAGAACGCCTGGAGGGGTCCTCAAGACTCTTTTAAGGGATGCCCAAAGCCAAAACTATTTCCATGATGTCAAGTATGCCATGTAGGTTTTCAAAGGCTACTTGATACATGATACCCCAAACGGCTGTGTGCAGGTGCAGATATGAAAAACACATGTAAGTTTTCATGAACATATAACATATGTATTATTTTTAAACAGATTCATAAATATTTCAATTATTTCTCAGTTTTAACTTCAAATGCAGTAGATATTGATAGATACAATCCACATAAGCAAAAGCTCTTTTGATTCCTCAATAATTTTTAAGAGTGTAAGGAGGGCCCTGGCTGGTGTGGCTCAGTGGATTGAGCCCTGGCCTGTGAACCAAAGGGTCGCCGGTTCAATTCCCAGTCAGGACACATGCCTGGGTTGAGGGCCAGGTCCCCAGTAGGGGGCATGCAAGAGGCAACCACACACTGATGTTTCTCTCTCTTTCTTGTTCCTTCCCCTTCTCTCTAAAAATAAGTAAATGAAATCTTAAACAAACAAACAAACAAAAGAGTGTAAGGAGGGCCCTGGCCTGTGTGGTTTTGTTGGCTGGGTATCGTACCACAAACCAAAAGGTTACTGGTTCAGTCACTGGTCAGGACACATGCCTAGGTTGCAGGTTCGGCCCCCACCCCCGTCCGCCCCCCGCCCCCCCATCAGGGCATGTATGGAAGGCAACCCGTTGATATTCTCTCTCGCATCAGTGTTTCTTTTGGAGAGAGAGTGAGTGTGTAAGGAGGTCCTAAGACCGAAATGTTTGAGAACTACTGAGTTGGAGCAAGCAGTTTGTAGGTGAAGGTCTTCATGGCATGTTTTGCTTTAACCATTCTACATACTGTCTCTGCCTTTTCTACCTTTGAACCATGCCAGGTTGAAAAGCTGCCCAGGTGGTTCTGATAGTTCCTCCATCCCAAGATACCCTGTTTGAGAATCACTGATTTAAGCTTCCTAACATCCAAAACAAAGAGAGAAACCCAAGCAAGAGTCTCTCTTTTCCAGTGGAACACATGGAGAGGACACTTTGGTGTAATGAAATCTTTTTCCACATATAATATTGTTGGGGACAACTTTGTGTGGTACTGGAGACTATAGCCCCGCACAAGCAAGGCATTGGAAGAGGCCTGTAAGTCTCGACCAGAATGCTGGGAATGCTGGAGGCAGGCATGACCCGATACTAGCACCGAGGGCTCCTTTGGGAAATCAGGCCCAAAGAATGCATTATACCCCTTGAGGCTTGCTTTGCTTTGTATAGCCCTATTGCCATGAATCAAATATCTAAGTCCAAAAACAGAAGGAGTGAACTCCTAATCATGAAGCACACCTTAGCGACCATCTGGCGTCAGCATGTCTAACAGACCCTGACCTGAGGCAGATCTTTGTTACCTATAAACAGTATCTGTTTTCTGTAACTATGGACTTCAGACATTGATTGATGAGCTTTGCATGCATACTGTATACCCCTGCGCATACCGATCCCAATAAAAGCTATTTCAGAGAAGGGCTTGGGGCTCTCTCCACTAGAGGGAATCGCTACCCCTTTCCCTCTGGAGCAACAGATTGTGTCTGGGATGACTCCATGGGATGGAATTCCCCACATAATATGGCAAAAGCAGCAAAGAGTTTCATAAGGTTGATTTTTATAGTGCTTCTTAATGTCATCCAATAACACCACAGTCAAACCACAGTCAATAGAATAATTATATGGGGGATTCCTCTGGGCAAGAGAGGAAATACACAGATACACAGCTCTCTGCTAGTCTGATTAATAGAAGGGGAAATGTATTAGTTTTCTATTGCTGACACAACAAGTTATCATACATCTAGTGGCTTAAAACAACACGAATTTAGTATCTTATAATTGGGAGGGTTAGAAGTTTGACACTGGTCTTGCTGGGTTAAAATGGTGGTATCATTGGGCTGTGTTCCTTCCTGGAGGCTCCAAGCGAGAATTCACTTCCTTATCTTTTCCAGCTTCCACAGACTGCTCTTATGCCTTGGCTATGGCCCCTTTCCTCCATCTTCAGGGGCAGCAGCATTCATCTCTCTGGCTCCTTTTCAGTCTCCATATCCTTCTCTTTGACCAAAACCAGGAAAGGCTCTCTCCCAGTGGTTACTCTACATGGTATTGATTTGAAAATTGGTCTCCATACATGGAGTGCAAGGAGAGACTGAAGAAAGAGGTAGACCACTCCAGATTGGTAGGTGGCAGGTTTAATAAGCAAGGGAACTTACATGCAGGGTTTGTCTTGGATGAACGAAAAGGTTAGCTATCTGCTCTGCCCACCAGAATTTCAGAAGTTTATATAGAGGGCCACACTGTGTTCAGGCACGTATACCATCCAGGTGGTGTCAACAACCCATTGCTCTCAAGGCTTCATCCTTTAAAATGGCTCTCACTGTGGGACCAGTGGACGGAACATACAATCCAAGGATAGGGGAGGGGATGAGGAGTCTCTGATTGCTGGGGTCCAGTTCTAAGGTCAGCTAGAGGTCATGTCCTCTGATGACCTCCTCCAACACATGGTCTCTCCAGTAGGGTAGCTGGGTTTCTTACTGGTGGATTAGAACTCCAGAGAGCTCCAAAGCCGAAGCTGCCATGCCTTCTGAAGGCTTAGGCCCAGAACTGGCACAGCACTGTTTCTGCAGCGTTCTGTTGGCTAGGGTGAGTCACAGCCCAGCCCAGATCCAATGAAGGAAGGGACTACTACAAAGGCCATGAATACTAATACCAGGAGGCATGGGTCATTGGGGGTCATCTTTGGACATGAGTTACAAAAGGTACTCACGAAAGGTACTTCACAAAAAGAGAATGGCCATTTGCCAGTGTGTGTATGCGAAGTGGTGCAACATCACTTGAGAGAAACAGAAATTTAAATCACCAAGAGATACCACCGTACACCCACTAGAATAGCTGAAATTCGGAAGGCAGACAATAGCACATGTCAGCGAGGATGCGGAACAACCGGAATTCTCATACACTGCTGCAGAGGTGGGAGGGTGGGTAGAAAATTGTTTGGCCATATTGACTAAAGCTAAACATATACCTGCATTATGATCCAATAATCATACTTCTATGATTAGATGCAAGAGAAATGAGTGCACCAAAAGACATAAGCATAGCATAGTGTCTATAGCAGCTTTATTCACAAGAGCCAAATCCCCATAATGGCATAAATGTCCAGGGAACTTGACAAATAAATTATGGTATATTCCTACAGTGGAATAATATGCAGCAATAAAAAAGATGAATTACCAATATGTGCCACAACATGGATGAATCTCACAGAAATTATGTTCAGTGAACACATGTCATACTGTATGATTCCAATTATATGAGAATTAAGAACAAACAAAACTAATCAACGGTGGTGAATTCAGAATAGTGGTTACCTTTGGAGGAAGTATGCACTGGGAAAGAGCACAAAGGAACTTGCTGAGTGCAGAAAAGTTCTGAATCTTGATTGAGGTAGTAGCTACTCAGCTGTATATAAATGCAAAATTTCATTGAGCTGCACCATTAACATTAATACTTTAGCACTGACCAGTTTGGCTCATTGGTTGGGCATTGTCCTGCAAAGGGAAAGGTTGCTGGTTTGATCCCCAATCACGGTAGATGCCTGGGTTTCTGGCTCAGTCCCTGGTCAGCGTATGTATGAAAGACAACTCATATATGTTTCTCTCTCACTTTGATGCTTCTCTCCCTCCTTTTCCCTCCCTTCCCCTTTCTCTAAAAATAAATAAATAAAATCTTTCTTTGCCATTGGGTTTTATTTTCATTTTTTAGATTTTATTTACTTATTTTCAGAGAGCAGGGTGCAGGAGGGAGAAATAGAGGGAGAGAAACATTGATTGGTTGCCTTTTGCATGCCCTGACTGGGGACTTGGCCCCAAAACCAGGCACATGCCCTGACTGGAACCGAACCAGCGACCTTTTGGTTCACAGGCTGGTGCTCAATCCACTGAGCCACACCAGCCAGGGCAAATAAATAAAATCTTAAAAAGAGATTAGTATACTTTATGCACTCTATTGTGTGGTCATTATGCCTGAATAAAAACACAAAACACGTTTTGCAATTAAGTGGATAATAGGGTCAGTTAAGGAAAAACTAACTGAACCAGATCCAAAAATGCTTTTCTAGACCACAAACTTTGGTAAAAGGTAGAGCATTACATCAGATATACCAGGGCATGCGTGTTTTGAAGTTTCTGAAAGTTTAGGCAAAATAATGAAACCCTTTAGCAACTGGAGAAACAATAAAAGCATACTTAAACAAAAGTTGTTGATATTACATTTCTGATTAAAAAAAGATAGTTTCTTTTTTTACAGACTTGGTAACAGGTTACTTTTTCCTGAATTAGCCTTCTCACTGAAAAGGTTGATTACCACTGACCTAGAAAAAAGACATTCTTCAGATAATCCTTAAAAGATATTGTTTCTCTCAGCCAACCTTTTGAAGGTGCTGAAGGGAGGGAGCAGGAGACTGCTTCACAGATTGAGGGCAGAGCACCTTCCATTCCGTATCAGCTAAGCTGGGCACTATTGCGTCTCTTTGCGAAAGCGGGTAGCACAGAAATCAGAAGTCATTCCACTTCTGGTCAGGGCTGCTCTGGGAAGATCTTGTGGGCAGGGCCATATGTCTTCTCAGAAAAGAATCTGAACGTCTGCTCTAATATCGCGGATTCCATCCCACAGAATCTGTACGTTGTGGCTGATTTGTAAATAAATGGACAGGGCCTACGTAAATCCTGTGGAGAAAAAAGGGGATGGCACAGCTGCTCTCTCAAGGGGAGAGCGCCCCGACCCTTGCCTGGACAGGCTTTTATTGGCTTTCTCATAGCACACATCAAAGAAGGCTTTCATTCCTTAGGTTTGCTTTAGGTAATTACTTTTTTCACATGGCAATGGAAAGGATGTTACAGATTACTTCTTACAGATTAACAAGGAAAGAATGTTGCAAATGCAAGGGAATGATAAGAGTAATTGGTCTGGTTACACTTCAATCCTTGGGAGAGTTAGCACATACCACAGCAAGCATCTGCTGCCTCAATCCAGGGTGAGAGAGTTTTAGCCAAGAGCAAGTCACAAAGCAGCTTAGGTATAATGCAGGCCTGATTTCCCACGAGAGAACCGATCCGTGGGTTTGGCATCCTGCGTGCCTCATGCACATATGGGCTTTCTCATAGGGCTAAGCTACAATTGCCAGGCAGATCGGTCCCCAACATTTCCCCCCTTGTTTTTAGTTAGGACTGCTATAGATCTCAAAAATCTTGCTACTTGCTGATCTCTCACATGGCCCTGGGAAAATAATTTGCAAATGCGTAGAAGTACACAGAGCACTACTATAATCATTAAGCAATGGGCGGCTCCAAAGACCCTCACTCTGGTTAAGTTCATCAAACCAGTTTTTGGGTTGAGCTAGCTGAGATAGTCACGGAGGTTTTTGAAAACTTCTTGCTTAGTCAAATGTTGAATGTCCTGCAGTGACTGATGTAATTTTAGCTGCAAATTATTAGTTTTGTCCTTTTAAAGATTTTATTTATTTATTTTTAGAGAGAGGGGAAGGAGGGAGAAAGAGAGGGAGAGAAACAGCAATGTACGGTTGCCTCTCACATGGCCCTCACGGGGACCTGGCCTGCAACCCAGGCCTGTGCCTTGACTGGGAATCGAACCGGGATCCTTTGGTTCCCAGCCCATGCTCAATCCACTGAGCTACACCAGCCAGGGCTAGTTTTGTCCTTTTAAATTGGTAGAGAAAAGTCCCTCTAGGTGATGTGGAATATCACTCCAAGAGTACTGGCTGGAATTCCACTTTAGGATGGGTGATGTATAGCTTGGAAAATCCTGGATTGGGAGAGTCCCTTCCAGTGGGGTGGAAGTGGGTCATAGCCAGGGAAGCCTTTTCTGTGATATGGCTTCACCCTCTTCGTCAGTGGCTTCAAAGATCCTTCTGGAGAGAAAACACAAGCATACCCTCTTCCCCAAGTTAAAAGTGCAACTGGGCCATCCCATCTTCCCTCCCCTAAGGGGTGTGGTACTGCAGGCCTGTTTTGCATGAGGTGTTTGTCTATGGGTGATTTTAAATTATCATCACAAATAAAAAAAATTGTGCATATATATTGCCAGCATGGTTAAATTCCTGGGGGATGTTTCCTGACTCCCCCTTTTTTCTGTTTACTAAATAATGCCTAAGAAGTTTGGTGAGTTCTTTCAACAATTGCTTGACTTGTAGGATTATAGGGGATATCCATTTTATGACAAATTCCCCATTTTTCTAAGAAAGCCTGGGTGGTTTGTACAATATATCCCAGGCCATTATTAGTCTTGATTTTCAGTGAATGGCCTAAGTGGCTAAAGGCCTCAAGTTTTAACATTCTTTGGTGATTCCCCAGCGAGGGGAGGGGTCTGTGGAGCACCTGAGTTAGTGTCTGCTTAGAAAGACAGGCCCCATGCTGTTTCTGCAAGCAGTAATGAGTTTGAGTAGTGAGTTAATTACCTTATTGTTCTCAGGACCTGGTAGTTTCTAGGTTTAGAGTGTGCAAGGAAAGCGGGAAAGATGGAGATGGGGTGCTCTGGTGAAATGTTTTAGACAAAAGTGGTTACTACGCGCCAAGGGCCTTTTGTGACTTGATTGACTAACTGTTCCCTCTCAGAGAATAGCCAGTTCTTCCCTAAGGAAACGATCAGTGTTTACAGGTACTGAGTTAAAAAATGGTGCTTAGTTTTCTGTGGAGAAGGGCTAGTTCTCCCCGGGAGACAGTACCCTATATTTCATTTTTACAATAAAGGGTCACAGTTCTGGCATAAACAAGGAGGACTCAAAGTGATTAAAATATACATTTTCTCATTATTTTTCTTCCTGAGCTTTTTACTGTCTGTGGGAAGTGAGATCTTTGTCCTTCTATCAACAATCAATTTAAAAAACATTTTTTTTAAAGATTTTATTTTTTATTTATTTTTAGAGAGAGGGGAAGGGAGGGAGACAGAGAGGGAGAGAAACAGCAATGTACGGTTGCCTTTCACATGGCCCTCACTGGGGACCTGGCCTGCAACCCAGGCATGTGCCCTGACTGGGAATCGAACCGGGACCCTTTGGTTCCCAGCCCGCACTCAATCCACTGCGCTACACCAGCCAGGGCCAATTTAAAAAACATTTTTAATAGAATTTTTGTGATTTTACAACATTAGAGATTTCATTCTATTTACCAGAGGTTTAGCAAAAATATTTTGAAACAAAAACAAAATTCAAGCAAATCAGTGTTTTTAAACTCAATCCTCTAAAGGAGGGAGGAGTGTTATTCTGCCTATCACAAACACTTTATGTCCCATAATCATAATGGATAAATTATATGATACCTTAGAAAGTATCTCCATTTGCTATATCAGGCATTTAGGAGGGCATTATTCATATTTCCTCCTATAGTTTTTGGGTTTTTCTCTAAAAGATAATTCTGAGTGGTTGAAGGAATGATCAGGCAAACATTTTATTTCAAATTTTTCTTTACTAATTATTCTGGTGACAATTTCCAATACCACGTTCAACAAAAGTGGTGAGAGTGAGTGTCCCTGTCCCGTTCTGAAAAGCTTTCAGCTGTTTACCATAGAATATGACCTTAACTATGCTCATGTAGTAAACAAAAAGTGAGACACTAGCCTTAGAATCTTATCTCACACCACCTGGTGTTATTTCAACTTCTGCCCAACTTTTTCCTAAATAACTAAGTGTAAAGATTCCTTATTAGGGAGACATTCAGCAGCCTTAAAAAGCTACTGAATTAGGTTAAAACACTGCTCTAATAACAATCCAAAATAAGCATAACAAGTCTTTTAAAACTTAAGCCTGATTAGATTACCAAATGTTTGATTTAAGGAGTTATTATGAAATGAATAGGGAGATAGTGAGTAACATCTGTTTGCCAAATTATTCAAGGTTGCAACCCTCTGGGGTAAATACAAGAACAGGGTGATTTGCACTCCCCAAGGTGAGGAGGTCTCTGTCCCAGGTATTAGTGTTGGGCTGACTTTCTCTGCCAGCCTTATTTGAAGGAATGGAATATTTTGAAGTAATCTATCTGCGGGCAGGTTAATTTCTAGTCCCCCTACGAAGTCAGCTATGGCACACTGAAATTTTAAAGATTGATGAGACAGAAAAATCCACTCCATCATAGCTGAGTGGGATGACAGCTGTCCTATAAAACCCGTTGGGGTGCCTAAGATTGGGAAACAGAAAAGCTGGATAGGAAACTGTCAATCAATCCTAGCTAGTTATCGCTGCTGAATATGCTGATTTATTATAGTTAATTCTTGTAGGGCCTCGGAGGACAATTTTCTAGGGGAATTAAGATTTGAGTCCCCTTTAAGGGTATTAAAAAATGAGTTAATTGTGGGGTAGGTATCCTAAGGCTGGGTCACACCCAGTTGATTGCTCTCAGGAGTTGTTTGAGGTGATTAAGAGTTAAATCCTTGGGTGGATCAATTTGAAGGACTTGGGGCTGAATTGCCCTATTAAAAGGATATAGCTCAAATATTTCCAAGGTTCTGAATGCTGGATTTTTTCTGGAGCAATTACTAACCCAGCAGAGGCCACAGAATTTTTAAAAAGGGAAAGCTTGTGAAGGAGCTTCGATCAGGATGTCATCCATATAATGATAGATAATTGGATCAGGGAACTGATCCCTTACTGGCTGAATGGCAGTATGGATGAAATGCTGGCAAATAGTTGGGCTGTTAAGCATTCCCTGAGGCAAAACTTTCCATTGAAATCACTGCAAAGGCTGAGAATTGTTAATGACTGGAAGGGAAAATGCAAAACGCTCCCGATCTCTTTCTGCTAAAGGGATCATAAAAAAAAATCCTTTAGGTCAATAATTAAAAGTGGCCAATCTTTTGGAATGCAAGCCAGAGTAGGGTCTCCTGGCTGAACAAAAATGCCTTTGGTAGTAATACTGGATCTCCCTAAGATCAGGCCGACTGTTCCCAGGGGTGAAGGTCCCCAGACACCAGTGGGAGTTACAACTACTTGATCCTGTTTCTTTAAGATGAGTTCATTGGTGGTGACCAAGTCCAAGCCTGCGCTTCCTTGGGTGGCTGCATGAAGGTTGGAAACTGCGTTTTCTCGAATTCTGTGATACTAACTAGTGTTCTGAAAGCTCCAACTGGGGTTCAGGGTGCTGGAGCGGGCGTCCCCTTGGAAATTTCCCTGAATAGGTTGGCTGATTTTGTCAAATTTTGAGTGGCACCTCTTTGCCCAATGTCTGCCCTTGCTATAGCGCGGAAAATCCCTCAGGGGAAGCCTGTCATTACCTTTTCCCCTTTTTGATGTGGACGGACAGTCCTTGTGCAGGTGATCGGGCTTTCCGCAATGTAACATCTGGGATCTTCCCTAATGGCAGCAGCCAAGAGAGGCCTTATGTTGCTCTGTGCCAACGTCTTGGCAAGTCTTAATAAATCCACTGATTTCTTGAGTGGTAGCCTTTAGGGTCCCCAAAATAGTTTTGCAATCTCTGTTAGCATTTTCATAAGCTAGCTGCAACAAAAGAGATTTGGCTGCTCTCATTATCTATTTGCCCCTTGATAGCTTGGAGGCGATCAATAAAGTCAATATATGCATTCCTAGCACCCTGATGGATATTGGTAAAGGAAAAAGTTCCCCTGGCCTAGAAATCAGGCACAGCTTTCATGGCACTGAGAGCAATTTGAGCACTCTGATCAAAAGCTTGAAGATCAAGTCTGGCTTGAGCTGTGGTGGTGGCAAAATCACCGGACCCAAGCAGCATAGGGAGAGTGACAGGATTATTCACCTGTGCATTCTCGGCCGCTTGGTGGCTGGCTCTCTGAGAGTACTCTGAAAACCAGACCATGTACTGAGCTGGGGTTAAGATTGTCCTGGCCAGGGCAATCCAGTCACAAGGGGCCATTTTATAGCTGTCCATGATGGCCTGAAATAGCCCATTAGTATAAGGGCACTTAAGTCCATATTCCTTAATGCTTCTTTTTAGATCTTTGTAAAGGGAAAAAGGAGGAGGCTCATGGACATTTCTTTGATCCTTGACTATGCTGGGGAAAGCCAAAAGGTCATCTAAACCCCTAGTCTCCACTGACTGCCGAAGGCATTGTCGCATGGCTGTAACAGGATATCTGTCTAAAATTTCTGCCTCTCCTGGTGGGTCGTCGCGCGAGGAGGAGCCTTCCCAGAGTTGGAGTAAGGAGCACTGGCTACGAGGCTGTTCCTCTGGTGGGGCTGTGGGCAGAACTTTCATAGCAGGTTCTTCCACTACATCATAAATGACTTCCTCCACTGAACTAGACTCCTTGTCTTCCCCTACAACTAGTTCTGATCTCTTAGCCCATATGGGTATGAGAGCAGTCCTGACTAGCCCCCAAGTTATTAAGTTTTGAGCTCCGACAGAAACACCACTGTCCTGCAAAGATCTTAATTTTTTGCCCATGTCTTCCCAAACCTCGATATCTAAGGTTCCTTTGCCAGGAAAGGCAGGGTAATGTTCCTTAATGGTTTGTAAAAGCTGAATGAGATACTGTTCTTCTACCTTATGACCCGCCCCCTGGAGAAGCTGTTGTAACACCCGCAGGTAACTTCCTGCTCTTTAGGCGAGTCAGAGCCCATTGTTATTAAAAGGTTTTTCTTTTAGCTTTTGATTGTTGTCTTTTCTAATTCCGCCACCTGTGCTGAACCCTAGCTAGTTAGCTATTAGGGGATATAGTGTAGTGGGTCAAATGTGCTGTTGGTGAAACAGTCAGGGGGAGGGGGATCGGGCCTTCTGAGTGCCCGAACCCTGCTTATGGTTTTTCAGATCCTCCCCAGGTGTTTAAGACTGTGAGGGGGGCTCGAAGCACTAGGTGACCAACCTTTATTTTTGCGCTTCCCTGATGAGCCAGAAATTATATTAAGTGATGTCGGAGGTCCTTATTAAGGCCCCTGCACGTTGCGGGAACTAGTCCCTGACACCCTCACTGGGTTCCGACTCACGTGGGAACACCGGATTTCTCGGGCGAGGGGTGGAAGTACCTTTTGTCTTTGGAGTTCAGCAAATGTCAAAAGCTCTCATTCAAAACCTTAACACTAAATTCCCCTGAAAAGCAATCTTTGGAGTCCGGTCGAAACTGAAACACTCATTCACTACCCGCTTTTCCTTATGCAGGCGGGCGGAGAGAAAAAGACAAAGATCAAAAGGACCACAAGAAGCTGTTTGAAAAGTAATCCTGTCAGTTTTTTTTTTTTTTTTAAGCTGATTAAAGGAAAAGTCTTTGCTCTCTCTCCCAGGCCTAGACCTAGTTGGGGGTTGTGCCACAGGGGATGGGCTTGTGAATGTTTTTACAACGTGCCTCTCATTGCGTGGACTTTTGCTTGCGGCTGGTGGGAAACCTAGTGTTCTGTCCTGGTCCACGTCCAGCTAGTCCTGTTATGGATGACTTCCAGTAGCGAGCACCCTAGTGTCTCTTAAGTGCTCGACCCGTGCCCGTGAGATTGCGGCAGATGCTTGGGAGAGAGAGCAAGGTTCCTGCTTACTAAAGAAAGTGCAGTTGCGAAATGGTAGTGAGAGAGTGCGACCTGGAAAGGAAACCCTTTTTTTCCCTGAAATCCAACACATCCTACAACCTTCCCGAAAAGCACTTGGTGTTGTCGGCCCTTACCTGGGCTAATGCGCGTACTCCCCCCAAGTTGGTATGTTGACCACAACGGACGGCTCGGAGCCCTGGGTCCCTCTTTCTGAGTGCCAGATACCGTGGATTCTGTCCTGCAGAATCCGTATGCTGTGGCTGATTTGTAAATAAATTCACAGGGACTACGTAAATCCTGTGGAGAAAAAAGGGGACGGCTCAGCCACTCTCTCAAGGGGAGAGCACCTTTAAGTGCCTCAGCTACTCTCTCAAGAGGAGAGACCCCGACCCTTGCCTCGACAGGCTTTTATTGGCTTTCTCATAGCATACGTCAAAGAAGGTTTTCATTCATTATACTTAGGTTTGCTTTAGGTAATTACTTCTTTCACATAGCAACAGAAAGGATGTTACAGATTACTTCTTACAGATTAACAAGGAAAGAATGTTGCAAATGCAAGGGAATGATAAGAGTAATTGGTTTGGTTACACTTCAATACTTGGGAGAGTTAGCACAGACCACAGCAAGCATCTGCTGCCTCAATCCAGGGTGAGAGAGTTTTAGCCAAGAGCAAGTCACAAAGCAGCCTAGGTATAATGCAGGCCTGATTTCCCACGAGAGAACCTATCCGTGGGTTTGGCATCCTGTGTGCCCCACGCACATATGGGCTTTCCCATAGGGCTGAGCTACAATTGCCAGGCAGATCGGTCCCCAACGCTCTAATGCACACCAGAACAGGTGCCATCAAGGCTGCAAATATTTCAGTTTAGAAAACAAAACAGATCTAACTCCTGGTAAGTTTGTCTGATAAAATAGATGTTTAGTCCTATCTGATGTGGCCCAGTCGGTTGGAGCATTGTTCTGCACATCAAAATTTTGAGGGTTTGATTTTCCATCAGGGCCCATACATAGGTTGTGGGTTCCGTCCCCGGGGGTGTATTGGGAGGCACCCAGCTGATGTTTCTCTCTCACGTTGGTGTTTCTCTTTCTCTCTCTCCCTTCCTCTCTCTTTAAAATCAGTAAACATATATTTTTAAAATATTTTATTTATTTATTTTTAGAGAGAGAGGAAGGGAAGGAGTAAGATGGGTAGTGAAACATCAATGTGTGATTGCCTCTAGCTCACCCCGTACTGGGGACCTGGCCTGAAACCCAGGCATGTGCCCTGACTGGGAATCAAGCCAACAATGCTTTGTTTGCAGGCCTGTGCTCAACCCACTGAGCTACACCAGTCAGGACTAAAATCAGTAAACATATTTTTAAAAAATCAATGCTTAGTTAAATCTATATTTCCAATAATCAACAAATATTTTTTGATATAACTATGTGCCATGAAATATTTGGGGGGAACACTAAAAATTTATTTGTGTTTATCCGAAATTCAGATTTAACTCAGTGTCCTATATTTTTAAAAAGATTTTATTTATTTATTTTTAGACAGAGGAGAAGGGAAGGAGAAAGATGGGGAGTGAAACAGCAATCTGTGTTTGCCTCTTGTGCGCCCACTACTGGGGACCTGGCCCAAAACCCAGGCACATGCCCTGACTGGGAATCGAACCGGCAACCCTTTGGTTCTCAGGCCGGCGCTCAATCCACTGAGTCACACTAACCAAGGCAAGTGTCTTGTATCTTTATTTGCTAAATCTGTCAACCTTCTTCCCTTGGCCATAGTCTTGCTAGGTTACTGTGCATTCTCTGGAAGACTTTCTGGAATGTACTCCAAAATAACTTGAAGTGGGATCTAAAATGCACACTCCATGTTACTAAATGGAGTGACCCTCAGAATTGGCATATTTGAGAGACCCTTGATAAAAGTTGAAGTCATACGGACTGCAATATTTTTTTTAAAGATTTTTTTTCTTTATTTTTAGAGAGAAGGGAAAGAGAGGGAGAGAAACATGATGTATTTTGACCAGTTGCCTCTCTCACACCCCCAACTGGGTACTTGGCCTGCAACCCAGGCATGTGCCCTTACTGGGAATCAAACCAGCAACTTTCGGTCTACAGGTCAGCACTCAATCCACTGAGCCATACCAGCCAAGGATGACTACAATCTGTATAAGAAACCTAATTAATTGGTTTGATCAAGATGTTCCCCCTGGTGCTCCCTCTTGTGGCAGGAAGAGTAACAGCTCTTTCTTCGGTTTCTGTGAGCCAGGTACTCCCACCCCCTGCCTCTATCACCTGGTTCTTCAGGAACCACACTGGTACAGGTCACCACCATCCTTTCCTTCAATATAGGCCCCAAGCAACTGAAGCATAATGAAATCAGAAATTGTCCCAGGACTCAGCACTTTGGTCTCAAATGAGCAGCTCTACTTCAAGAGTACCTCAGTTTAGTGAGATGCACTGTATACCATTTGGAGGGTTGTTGTTGAGAAACAGAGGGAATGATCTAGCTTAAGGTCCGGAGTATAGACTCTATACCTCTGAAGAGAGCAGCTGTGGGGCTCTCCTACAAAAACTGGCCAGGTGTGGCTCAGTCTGGTGCAGCCCTTGGGTGTGAGAGAGGATTCCAGGAGAGGATAGGAGTGAGGCAAGAGTTTTTAGAAGTGTTTGGAGGCAATAAAGCCCTGACTTGGAGGGCTGTGTTCAGGAAGCTTTCTGGACCCCTGTGAGAAACACGGGGCATGGGGCATGGTGGGACCTCAGGTACTCACACCATAGCAGATGTTAAACAAAGAACTTCACAACTGAAAGCTTTTCTGAAAGAAAGATTTATTGAGCCATATGCTAGGCAGGAAAGGACCAGGTCCTGGACACGAAGTCTAAACCACCAGTAGCAGGACTAGGTGGAAAAGACCAATGCATCCTGGAGTTGATGAGCAGTTTTTTCCCCAGGCTTTGATAAGTTCTATTAAAGCAAAATTTCCATGAAAGGTGGCTTTTATTTACACACTTTAGTGGGTGTGGGGACTGTAGACACAAGTGAAGATAACCATTAAGCCTATTTATGTATTTCTCATTTTCAGTTTGCATACAAAAATGTGTTTGCTTCACGTTCATAAAAATCCCGATAATTAAATGACAAATAAATCCTCCCTTACCTATCCCTTAATGAAAAATTAAACAACTTCAAAAATGTGTACAATTTAGATTGGCTTAATCTTGAAATGTAATCCAATAAGACTAAAAACTGAACATCATAGATCCTATACCAAATTGTTAAATACTCAAAGGTCTTCAGGATCCTTTGACTGATTTTCATCAATAAGAGAATCTATTTTTTTTAAAATGACTTCACTATCACTTCTCTACACGAATTTTATTTTCTTTTCACATTTTTATTTGTTGATTTATGAGACAGAGAGGAAGGCGGGGAGATAGACAAACAATGATTTGTTGTTCCAACTTATTTATGTATCCATTGGTTGATTCTTGTATGTGTTAGGACCAGGGATCAAACCTGCAACCTTGGCATAATGGGATGATGCTCTAATCAACTGAGCTAACTGGCCAGCAGCCTGACAACCCATTTTTGACGTAGTAAAAGAAATGTGTTCATCTCCAATTACAATTTCAAGCTCCTGTCATGGGGAAGCCACAAAGTATCATCTTATTTTGTAATTTCACTGTTATCAAGAATTCTCTTCAGTCCTTCCAATACACTCTTGTGTACATAAACCACTTTTTTTCTAAACTATATTTTGATTATGGTATGACAGTTGTCCCAATTTTTTCCCCTTTGCCCACCTCTGCCCGGCATTGGGGACACTTGGTGTGGTTTCAGAGCCTGTAGCCCCGCGAGAGAGAGCACTGAAAGGGGCTGGTAAGTCTCCCTGGAGAACCAGGTCACAACGCAGGTGGCAGGTGTGACTTGATTCTAATGCCAAGGGTCCCGTGGGAATCAAGCCTTAAATGTATAGTTTTGTTCTCTGAAGCCGGCTCTGCTCAGCGACAAGCCTTGTTAGTATAACCCAGATGCTTGAGTTCAAGGCATAAGGAGTGGAACTGCCTACTTCATGATGTACGCCTTTACAGCCACTGGCGCCTCATGCCTCGCAGACCTCAACCTGAAAAGATTTCTGTGTTTCTTTAATTGTTATCTATAGATAGTGTTAGTTTTTTAATGACTACAGCCCGTTAGACATTGATTAATAAGCTATGCACTTGTGCTGTATCCCCCTGCACTTCCCAACCCTAATAAAAGCTGTGTAGGAGAAGGACTTGGGGTGTTCTCTGCTAGAGGGAATTGCCATTCCCTTTCCCATCAGAACACCAAGATTGTGTCCGGGACGACTTATTTCTCATCTGCGGTGGCCAGGAGGAGAATGCTGCTGGATAGAGTTTTTCCCATACCCCGGTACCTCCCATCCTGCCAGCAACGCCCCCAGCCTTTAGTTCATGTCCATGGGTCATGCACATAAGTTCTTTGGTTACTCCATTTCCTATACTATTCTTAACATCCCCCTGTCTATTTTGTACTTATCAATTATGCCTCTTAATCCCTGCACCTTTTCCCCTATTCTCCCCCTTCCCCCACCCAGCTGATAACCCTCCAAATGATCTCTGTATCTATGATTCTGTTCTTGTTCTGGTTGTTTGCTTAGTTTGTTTTTTTTTAGGTTCAGTTGTTGATAGTTGTGAATTTGTTGCCTTTTTAATGTTCATAGTTTTTATCTTTTTTTAAAATAAGTCCCTTTAACATTTCATGTAATAATGTTTTTGTGATGATGAACTCCTCCAGCTTTACTTTGGGAAACACTTTATCTGCCCTTCAATTCTAAATGATAGGTTTCTGGATAAAGTACTCTTGGTTGTAGGTCCTTGTTTTTCATCACTTTGAATACTTCTTGCCAGTCCCTTCTTGCCTGCAAAGTTTCTTTTGCGAAATCAGCTGACAGTCTTATGGGAACTCCTTTGTAGGTAACTCTCTGCTTTTCTCTTGCTGCTTTTAAGATTCTCTCTTTATCTTTAACCTTTGACATTTTAATTATGATGTATATTGGTGTTGCCCTTTGGGTCCAACTTGTTTGGGACTCTCTGTGCTACCTGAACTCATATGTCTATTTCCTTTACCAAATTAGGGAAAATTTTTTCTCATTATTTGTTGAAATAAGTTTTCAGTTTCTTGCTCTTCCTCTTCTCCTTCTGGCATCTCTATGATTTGAATGTTGGTTTGTTTGGAGATGTCCTTGAGAGTCCTTATACTATCCTTGTTTTTTGAATTCTTTTTTCTTCTTGCCGTTCTGGTTGAATGCTTATTTCTTCCTTATGATCCAAGTCCTTGATTTGGATCCCAGCTTCCTCTCCTCCACTGATGTTTCCCTGTAGATTTTTCACTTTGTGTAACCTTCATTTCTTCCTTTATGTTGTTGCTGTACTCAGTGAGTTCTTTGAGCATCCTGATAATTAGTGTTTTGAACTTTGCATCTGATAGATTGGCTCTATTTCATTTAGTTCTTTTTTTGCTCTTTCGTGTGGCAATATTTCTTTGTCTCTTCAACTTGGCAGCATCCCTGTGGTTCGTTCTGTGTGTTAGGTAGAGCTGCATTTACTCCCTGTCTTAGTAGCATGGCCTATCGTAGAAAAGGCACCTGTAAATTCTGTGGGGTGGAGCCTTAAGTAATTGCCAGGGTGGGGCAACCCACTTTCCTGCTTTGTGGTTCTGCATGGGAAGAGGGCTCAGAGAGGGGACAATGCAGCAATGCCTGGCTTCTGGAGGTTTGCCTGGCACTTGCCCTGTTTACAGTCACTTCATCCACTTCCTGTATCTTGAAAATCTGGCAGTTTTTCCGCTGCCCCAACCCCACTGGTTTTTACAACCAGAAGTTATGGGGATTTATCTTCCCGGCACTGGAACCCTGGGTTGTGCAGTCTAGCCTGGGGCTGGGATTCCTTGCTCCCAAGGTATCCCTCTTCATCCCAAGGTATCTATCCCAATTTTTATCCACCATACATAAATGTGGGACTGTCTGTTCCACTGCTGCCACTGCCTTGCAGTGCCACACTGCAGCTCTGCACCTCTCTGCCCATCTCCGGAACTCCTCCCCTCCTACCTGTCTGGATGAATGTGGCTTCTTTAAATCCTTGGTTGTCAGACTTCTACAGCTTGATTTTCTGACAGTTCTGGGTGTTACTTGTTTTGAGATCTAGTCATAAATCTTTCTGTGGTTGGGCAAGGCAAAGCATGTCTACCTACACCTCCATCTTGACCAGAAGTCTAAACCACTTTTCTGATCATGACACAATTTTTATAAGTGATATTGTTGGCATATCTAAGCTCTCCTGTGGGGACTGGAAAAAATTCAAACAATAACTGCAAAAACTGCATTGGCCAACACTTGAACTCCAAAACCTTGTGCAAACTTACTGTTGTGCTCTAATAGTAGCACAGGTAGAAATTGCTGGCTATAGCCATTTTTGTTCTATGATGAGCACTTTCATACATTGTTTTTGGGAAGGAAGGTAAAAGTTTTTTGAAAGAATTTACACTAGCTACAGATAAAGGGGGTATGAAAAGGGGGTGAAAGGGAGCAGTTCTAGTATAGGTGCACAATCCGTAAAGAAGAAATATTTATGACTCTTGATTGGTTACAGACAACACTCCTGAAAGTTCATGCATATTCATGTTGTGGTGGTGTCCAGTGTGGGCTAATGCACACTTGGAGCTTGATCCAAAACTCTAACATACACCCAGGAATGTGAGCAGTCTTTTGCTCATTGGCTCACAGCTATTAGCTGGTTAATTATTCTTGCCTCTTTCTCTTACTTTCCTGCCCACTGTAATTTAATTGAGTGCATCTCAGAAACTTTTTCTTGTCACAGATATTTCTTCTATATCTTGTTTGCATTTTCTGAATTCTAAACATCTAAGTGAGAGTTTATATGAGGAGGGAAGCTGTAAGTAGCAAAAACCCTTTAAAACTATATATATATGTGTGTGTGTGTAATTCTCACCTGAGGATATGTTAATTGAGTTTAAAGAGGGGCAAGGAGGGGGAGAGAGAGAGAGAGAGAGAGAGAAGCATCGATGGTTGCCTCCCTTATGTGCCTTGACCGGGAATCAAACTTGCAACCCAGGTATGTGCCCTGATGGGGGTAGAACTTTCAATCTTTTGGTGCATGGGATGGTGCTCCAACTAACCAAGCCACCTGGGCAGGGCTCTTTCAGATTATCTTAATAAAAAATATGTACACTGCCGTAATGATGTGGTTCAGTTGGTTGAAGTGTTGTCCTGTACACTGAAAGGTCTTGGGTTTAATTCCTATTTAGGGCACATACCTAGGTTGCAAGAGGCAACTGATCAATGTTTCTCTCCCACATAAATGTTTCTTTCCCTCTTTCTCTCCCTCCCTTCCCCTCTCTCTAAAAATAAGGATATTGAGAACTTCGGCCAAGATGGAGGCAATAGGTAGATATGCTTTGCTTCCTCGCGCAACCAAAAGAAGGACAACAACAAATCTAAAAACAAAAAACAACCGGAACTGCCTGAAAACTGAGCTGTATGGAAATCTGACAACCAAGGAGTTAAAGAAGAAACATTCATCCAGACTGGTAGGAGGGGTGGAGATGGGCAGCTGAGGTGGAGAGAATGCACCGCAAGGTGGTGGCTGGTAGACCAGGATATCCCACATTTGCGTGCAGATAAGCCAGGAGGAACAACTGGGGAGCAAAACAAACCATGCAACGCAGGGTTCCAGTGCAGGGAAACTAAAGCCTCAAAACCTGTGACAGTAAAAACCTATGGGGGTGCAGTGGTGGGAGAAACTCCAAGCCTCACAGAGGAGTTCACTGGAGTGACCCACAGGGTCTTAGAATGTACACAAACCCACCCACCTGGGAATCAGCCCCACAAGAGCCCAGTTTGCTTGCGGGTAGTGGGGGGAGTGACTGAAAGGGGGCAAGAGTCCAGCAAGTGGCATTGTTCCCTCTCTGAACTCTCCCCCACATACAGCCCCACAACATAAACCAAGTGGGTTGCCATGCCCTGGTGAATACCTAAGCCTCCACTGCTTACAATGTAACAGGTGTGCTGACACAAAGAAATATGGCCCAAATGAAAGAACAGATCAAAAGTCCAGAAAGAGAACTAAGCAACAAGGAGATAGCCAACTTATCAGATACAGAGTTCAAAACAATGGTAATCAGGATGCTCACAGAAATGATTTAGCGCAGATGCAAAATAGAGGAAGAAGTGAAGTCTATGAAAAGTGAAAAAGAAAATATACAGGGAACCAACAGTGAAGGGAAGGAAACCAGGACTCAAATCAACGATTTGGAACAGAAGGAAGAAATAAACATTCAACCAGAACAGAATGAAGAAACAAGAATTCAAAAAAATGAGGAGAGGCTTAGGAACTTCTGGGACAACTTTAAACGTTCCAACATCCAAATCATATGGATGCCAGAAGAGGAGGAAGAGTAAGAAATTGAAAACTTATTTAAAAAATAATGAAGAAGAACTTCCCCAATCTGGCAAAGGAAATAGACTTCCAGGAAGTTCAGGAAGCTCAGAGAGTCCCAAAGAAGTTGGACCCAAGGAGAAACACACCAAGAAACATCATGATTACATTACTCAAGATTAAAGATGAGGAAAGAATCTTAAAAGCAGCAAGAGAAAGGGAGAGTTACCTACAAAGGAGTTCCTATAAGACTATCAGCTGATTTCTCAAAAGAAACCTCACAGGAAAGAAGAGGCTGGAATGAAGTATTCAAAGTCACGAAAGGCAAGTACCTACATCCAAGAATACTCTATCCAGCAAAGCTATCATTTAGATTGAAAGGGCAGATAAAGTGCTTCCCAGATAAGGTCAAGTTAAAGGAGTTCATCATTGCCAAGCCCTTATTATATGAAATGTTAAAGGGACTTACCTAAGAAAAAGAAGGTCAAAACCATGAACAGTAAAAAGACAACAAACTCACAACTATCAACAACTGAACCTCAAAAACAAAAACTAAGCAAACAACTAGAACAGAAATAGAATTACAGAAACAGAGATCACATAGAGGCTTATAGCAGGGGAGTGGAAGGGGAAAAAGGTACAGGAAATAAGAAGCATAATAGGTAGGTACAAAGTAGATGGGGGAAGTCAAGAATAGTATAGGAAATGGAGAAGCCAAAGAACTTATATGTAGGACCCATGGGCGTGAACTGAGCTCGGGGGCAGGGGGGTGGAATGCTGGAGGGAAGGGGGGTACAGGGTGAGGGGGATCAAGGGGAGGAAAAAAATGGGACTACTATAATAGCATAATCAATAAAATATATTTAAAATAAAAATATACACACAAAATAAAAATAAATAAAAATAAGAATATCAAGGATTTCTCATTGAATCCCAAGAGCTCCCAAGGGACTAGAGCTACATGTGCTGGACTTCTGGACCTGTACTCTCCACTATAGAAGTCACTAACTACATGTGGCTACTAAAATTACAGTTACAATTAACTAAAATTTACTAGATTTTAAAATTCAGTTCCTTAGTCTCACTAAGCACATTTCAAATGCTCAGTACCACACGTGGCTAGTCGCTACTATGCTTGACAGCGTTTTCCATCACTGCAGAAACTCCTGATGTTGGATAGCCATTATTCTACATTATTTGTCCGGTTTACATTGACCATTCCTCCCATCTGCTCCCCTGATCCATACGTGTAGGGCCTTAGCTGACTGTAAATTAAATTTTGAAATTGTTTGCCACTGTTTGAAAATCTTCTGTGGCTGAACAAAAATGGGGACAAAAACCTTCTGTGGCTGCTCAAGGCTCTTACACATAGCAAGCCAAACTCCTCAGTATGGCCTCAAATTCCCCAAAGAAACAGGTTCCTGACTACTTTTCCTAATTCCATAGTATCAGGTATTTTGAAGGACACAACTTTGACTCCCTGGCCAGTTCCAGGTCCAGGACAATTGACTCAAGCTGGGCCACTCAGGAGGAAGGGTGGTCGGCTGGTGATTCTGATTGGCCCTGCCATCTGGAGGATTGGTATTTCTCAGTTACCTACAGAGGGGCACCCACTTTCTATCTTGGTTTTGGAACTGAGTTGGATTCCTTGACTGCTGATCTTTCCTATAAATGGTCTTAAATTTCTGATCCCTGAAGGCCACTGTGTAGGATATGACAGGCCAATTTGTACTTAGCTCCAATCAGCTCATAGAAAAAACTATGTGGCTTTCTGATCCGTTTTAGCTTGGGGCCATTGTGCAGAGGCTATATTTTGGAAGATTTGACTACAGCTAGGAATCTCCAGCTTCATTTCTACCTTGTTTTTACATAGATTTTTAAAAAAGCTTTTATTTATTTATTTTTAGAGAGAGGGAAAAGGAGGGAGAAAGGGAGGAAGAGAAACATCACTGTATGAGATACAGTGATTGATCAGTTGCCTCCCACACGCCCCCTTAGTGGGGACCTGGCCCACAGCCCAGGCATGTGCTCTGACTAGGAATCGAACCCGCAACCCTTTGGTTCGCAAGCTGGCACTCAATCCACTGAGCCACACCAGCCAGGACTACATTGATTTTTTATAATAGACCATAGTTTAGTGGCTTTAATTCTAGTTCAGGAGTTGGCAAATTATGGCTCCTGAGGCCAAATCCAGCCAGCAGCCTAGTTTTGTAAATGAAGTTTTATTTGAACACAGTTGCTCCCATTCATTTATGTATCATCTATGGCTGCTTTTGTGCTGTAAAGACAGAGTTGAGCACTTGCAGCAAAGACCTTTACAAAGCCTAAACTATTTATCATCTGCCCTTTACAGAAAAAGTGTAACAACTCTTTATCTAGATGGTAATATTGTGGATCAAATTCCCAATTAAAACTATTTTTTAGCCCTGGCTGGTGTAGCTCAGTGGATTGAGCGCGGACTGGGAACCTAAGGGTCCTGGTTCGATTCCCAGTCAGGGCACATGCCTGGGTTGCGGGCCAGGTCCCCATGAGGGCTGTGTGAGAGGCAACCACACATTGCTGTTTCTCTTCCTCTCTTTCTCCCTCCCTTCCCCTCTCTCTAAAAAATAAATAAAAATAAAAATAAAATCTTTAAAAGAAAAACAAAAAAACAATTTTAAAGGTAAAATTTGATCATTTCTAACGATTATCAATAAATAAAACAAAGGTCATCAAAGTTTAAAAAAAAGGCTGAATGTAATTGACAGGCAAGGAAACTCAGAAGTGAAGAAGAAATTTACTAGGAGGGTTGCTGAGAAGGAGAAGTCAAGAGAGTTTTGAGCATCAGGAAGGTGTTTTCATGGTAATATGCTAACTAATAATGAAAAACACGCCCCCTTAGTGGGGACCTGACCAGCAACCCTTTGATTCTCAGGCTGGCGCTCAATCCCATGAGCCACACCAGCCAGGGCCAAAGATTGGTCAAATTCTGACTCATGGAAAGTCTGCTGGGGCTTCTAAGAAAGACATTTTTTCCCCTATTAAAAAGAAAAATCTGCCCTGGCTGGTGTAGCTCAGTGGATTGAGCGCCGGCTGGGAACCAAAGGATCCTGGTTCGATTCCCAGTCAGGGCACATGCCTGGGTTGCGGGCCAGGTCCCCAGTGAGGGCTGTGTGAGAGGCAACCATACATTGCTATTTCTCTCCATCTCTTTCTCCCTCCCTTCCCCTCTCTCTAAAAATAAATAAAATAAAATCTTTAAAAAAAAAATCTCTTCAAGGAGAAAAGATTGTTTTCACATGGGTAGGACTATACTTCCTGGCCCCCTTGTGGTGAAGGAGAGCCATATGATTAGGTCTGGTCAGTGAGCTGTGATTGGAGATGACATGTATAGCTACTAGGCCAAAGCTTTAAATCTGAGACATTCTAGCGCCTGCTTTCCCCCTTGACTTACAGCCAGCAATGTTCCAGCCTGGCTCAAGAATAAGAATGGTACAGGGCAGAGCCCTCAGTGGGCATGAAGTCCAAATAGGAAGTAAAGCCGTGTGTGTTAAACTACTATTTATTACAACCCCAGATCCTTGACTGGACCCTTCCCTCCCTTCCCCCGTTATCCTTCATCCCCGCCCCTCTGATCACTGTCAGTATGTTCTTTATTTCCACATCTCTGGTTCTGTTTTGCTCATTTGTTTTGTTCATGAGGTGAGATCATATGGTATTTGTCTTTTGCCACCTGGCTTATTTTGCTTAGCATAATACTCTCCAGCTCCATCCTTGCTGTCACTAAGGGTAGGAGTTCCTTCTTCTATTCTGCTTTGTAGTAGCATTTCAATGTGTGAATGTACCACAGTCTTTTGATCCACTCATTTACTGATGGGCACTTAGGCTCTTTCCAGCACTTGGCTATTGCAAATTGTGCTGCTATGAACATTGGGCTGCATAGGTTCTTCTGGATTGGTGTTTCAGGGTTCTCAGGGTATATTCCCAGCAGTGGGATCACTGGATCAAAAGGCAGTTCCGATTTTAGTTTTTTGAGTAAATTCCATACTGTTTTCCACAGTGGCTGCACCAATCTGCATTCCCACCAATAAAAATTAGAGGTTTTATTGCTCTGCAATTTTATTTTATTTTTTTAGAAAAAAATTTTTTATAATACTATTTTTTTAATTTTAAGATTTTATTTATTTATTTTTAGAGAGAGGGGAAGGAGAAAGAGAGGGCGCGAAACAGCAATCTGTGGTTGCCTCTCACATGGCCCTCACTGGGGACCTGGCCTGCAACCCAGGCATGTGCCCTGACTGGGAATCAAACTGGGACTGCTTGGTTCCCAGCTTGCGCTCAGTCCACTGAACTACACCAGCCAGGCCTTGTTGCTCCGCAATTTTAGAGGTTAAACTAAAAGTCTGTACTATTGAGAATTACTAGGTAAAGCAGGTCATGCACATCTATTCACTTTTGATAATAATAGCTTAGACCAGGGGTGTCCAACCTTTTGGCATCTCTGGGCCACACTGGAAGAAGAAGAGTTGTCTTGGACCACGCATTATATATACAAACACTAGCTCTGGCTGGTGTGGCTCAGTGGATTGAATGCCAGCCTGCAAACCAAAGGGTTGGTGTTTTGATTCCCAATCTAGGGCACATGCCTGGGTTGCGGGCCAGGTCCCCCTGTTGGGGGAGTGCATGAGAGGCAACCACTCATTAATGTTTCTCTCCCTCCCTTACCCTCTCTAAAAATAAATAAATAAAATCTTTAAAAATAAATAAATACAAAAACACTAACAAAAATCGATGAGCAAAAAAAGACCCATGCTTAATTTTTGCGATATCTGCCACAACAGATAAGCAAAAAAGTGCTCACATAATAACCCTAATTATGCTGCAGCCCTTTTGATAATCTTTTAAAATCGTCAAGTAGTTCCTAAGTTTGTGATCACTAATATAAAAAATGTACATATGTAAGTAATAAAACATCATTGATTTTTTGAAAATAGTTTTTATTATAAAAGTAAAAGAAAAGAGGGCAACATCAGACTAGTGGGATGTTTGACATTGTATTTGAGAAACCAGTACATTGATATCTGGTTTGATAGAAGTAGTTGCAATTCTCACTGAGTTCTCAATGTGCTTATCAGATATATTTGGTCTAATTTTACTCTTAACGTGTTTCATGCTTGCAAATGTAGATGCTGCCAGATAGCGAGGACATTAATAAGGCATGATTGCGAAGCAAGGAATATTTGTTTCTGGGAAGATAGGACCTATAAAAGTCCAGTAAAGAGACACAATCAAATTTTTCTTTAAGTTGAATATCAGATTGCAGCTCTATGCATTCCATTTGAAAATTGGAAGGTAACATATTTATGTCGACTGAAAATGGAGTTGTAAATATAACAAAATATTGATTATTTTCCCAGAAATCTTGAAATCTGTTTTCTTGTATCAAATCGAAAAACAAGGCTGCATATTTTTCGCTGTTCACAGAACTGTGTTTAGCCAACGTGTTGAAATGCATAAAATTGTTTGCCTTAATTTGAGCTTGCTGTGATTTCAGTTTCATTTGAAATGCTGTTATGGTTTGAAACATGGTATTGATAAGTTGATTTTCACCTTGAAGATTCATGGTTAACTCATTTATATGAGCACTTAAATCCACTAAAAATGCTAAGCTGTAAGCCAGTTTTCATTGCTAAGTTCTGGCACAAATTTATTTTTTTATACCATAAAAACTTGATAACATGTTGCAAATCATAAAATCTTTTCAATATTTGGCCTCGACTTAGCAATCTTACTTCCAAAAAGTAAGTGATGTCGCCATAGTCAGCATCGATATATGTATTTTTTAAAGATTTATTTATTTTTAGAGAGAAGGGAAGGGAGGAAGAAAGAGAGGGAGAGAAACATCAATGTGCAGTTGCCTCTTGTGTACCCCCAGGTGGGGACCTGATCCACAACTCAGGCTTGTGCCCTGACTGGGAATTGAACCAGCGACCCTTTGATTCTTAGGCTGGCACTCAAGCCACTGAGTCACACCAGCCAGGGCAGCATCAATATTTTTAAGGAATTCTTGGAATTGGTGATGATTCAGTCCCTTGACTCTTATGATGCACAGTCTTGATGATGATTTGCATGATGTTATCCATTTTTAAAGCTTTTGTGCATAAATTTTCTTGGTGTATTGTGGAATGATACTTCATCAAACATGAGTTTTGAGCAGCAGTTGCATCATCTTCTATTAATTTTACAAGTCCCTCTCTTTTACCTACCATCACTGGGGCCCCATCAGTAACTATACCAGATATTTTGACAATGGACAAAGAAAATTGCTTTAACATATTTTTTTACTGCTTCATATAAATCTCTTGATTTATTTGTGTCTTTTTTAAAAAAAGATTTTATTTATTTATTCTTTCCCAAATTTTCCCCCTTTATCTTCCACCCTCCACCCCTCATCCCTCCAGCATCCCCCTCCTTATTTCGTGTCAGTGGGTTGTACATATAAGTTCTTTGAGTTCTCTGTTTCCTATACCATTTTTTAAAAAGATCTTATTTATTTATTTTTAGAGAGAGGGGAAGGGAGGAAGAAAGAGAAGGAGAAACAGCAATGTATGGTTGCCTCTCACATGGCCCTCACTGGGGACCTGGCCCGCAACCCAGGCATGTGCCCTGACTGGGAATTGAACGAGGACCCCTTGATTCCCAGCCCTCGCTCAATCCACTGAGCTACACCAGCCAGGGCCAGATAGCTGTGTTTTTAATGGCACTAAAGAAACCATTTCTTCAGTGACATTATATTCATCATCAATACCTCCAATAAAAATGGCAAGTTGAACCATATCTGTAGCATCAGTCCTACCATCCATAGCCAAAGCATAAAATTTAAAATTAGCAGCTTTACTCTCCAAAGTTCTTTCAATAGATTTTCCAGTTTTTCAGTTTGCCTGGCTGTAGTCTGGTGAGACAAACTGATTTTAGAAATAGCCCCCTTTTTTTAGGGCAAATTATATCTGCCACACTTTCTATACATTGCTTAATAAACTCACCATCAGTAAATGGTTTTGATTTTTTGCTATTAAATATGCTACCACATAACTAGCTTTTACAATGGAATCTGCCCAAATTGTAACTTTTAGAAAACATTTTTTTTTTTAAAGATTTTATTTATTTATTTTTAGAGAGAGGAGAAGGGAGGGAGACAGAGAGGGAGAAAGCAATGTATGGTTGCCTCTCACATGGCCCTCACTGGGGACCTGGCCTGCAACCCAGGCATGTGCCCCAACTGGGAATCGAACTGGGACCCTCTGGTTCCCAGCCTGCGCTCAATCCACTGAGCTACACCAGCCGGGCACTTTTAGAAAACATTTTGTTCAGAAGAGACTTTTTTTCAGTTCCATTGTTTTGTCCTTGCCACACAATCCCTCATATGCGTTGAATTTGGCAGTGTGTTTTGCATGTAATGCCTTTTCAAATTATTGTCTTTGAAAACTTGCACAAATTCCCTACAAATTAAGCAGAGTGCCTTACTATTTGCCTCAACAAAATATAGTCATCTGTCCACTTTTCATTGAACAATCTTTCTTCATCCATAATTTTTCTTTTTTGGGCTTCTTTTTTTCTTTGGAGACATTGTAGAAGCCATGCTGGGATTAAAAAATAGTAATAGATCCCGGTTCGATTCCCAGTCAGGGCACATGCCTGGGTTGCAGGCCAGGTCCCCATGAGGGCCATGTGAGAGGCAACCATACATTGCTGTTTCTCTCCCTCTCTGTCTCCCTCCCTTCCCCTCTCTCTAAAAAATAAAAATTAAAAAAAATTAAAAAAATAGTAATAGATAAGAGACTTTATTCACTTTTATTATGAAAATTAATTGACAGGAAAATAGAGAGCAAGGTTTGGGCCTTTCCGTAGCTGTCTTGGCTGCCCATGGAGGGCGAGGAAGAGGGACGATTTTAAAGTGTGGCGGGCGATGTGTGAGTTGCCACTGAGGTGTGGAAATGCCACTAATAAACAAATAAGAATGCTTACCTGACTTCTAAATAACATTAAATGCCTAACATTGCAATGGTAGGTTGAGATATTATTGATAATTGCAGTCTCGCGAAATCACCACGAGCAGCACGTTGTGCGGATGGTGTCAGTTCCGCTCTCTGTGCGTGGAAGCTGACACACTGGCAGCCGTGCGTGCGCACAGACAGCGAGAGTGTATGTGCATTTATTTTACGTGACGTTGTGACATGTAATCACAAAAAATCTCATAATGTTTTAGGTAAATTTACGATTTTGTGTTGGGCTGCGTTCATAGCCACCCTGGACCAAATGCAGCTCGTGGGCTGTGGGTTGGACATCCTGGCTTAGACCAAAGCTGGAACAAAAATATCGTAAATCATCCTGAGATTTTCCTGATAAATTCCAATTATTTGGTGATACTTGGGTATACATGCTTATTAACTAATAAATACTTATTATGTTCTTTGGAGAACACCACTGAATATGAGTTCTAGAAATGAGCTGAAGATTCAGAAAAACTCTCACCAAGAGAGATTACTTGGACCATTTCAATGTAAACACTACTTGTTGTTTTGGATCAGTAAAAGGAAGTTCTGAAATGTTCAAACCCTGGTGAATAATGACTCCATATTTCTACTACATTTAAATATATTTTGAAATAATTATCAGCAAATTTTCGCACAATTTTGGCACCAATCTAGATAGTTTTCCCTATTGTCATAGAAAAATAACAATTACATTGAGCAGAGCTACACTATTTTTCCCTGTGGACTAAAATTAACCATGCCTGTATCTTTAACTTTATACTTGGTGGTAGTTAGGTTTTTGGGTGACAGGATGATGTGTTTCTTTTCCTACCACAGAGAAGAGACGCATCTTTTAAAAATCACTAAAGCCAAGTTTTATTATGCCATGTTTTTCAAGCTTGTTTTTAAAGCAAAACTTTTTTTCCCATTAAAATTTCTTTGTAGTAGTCATTAACCCTCTCATGAAAAATCTGCACAATTGTGGTATAAGAAGAATCTTTACTCCCTCCTCTTACCAGCACCAGCATGGACATTTGCAGTCCCCCTGTCTTTCTTCATTCTGTTCATGTGTTCCTTTCTCTATTTTCTTTATTTTTTTTTTAAAGATCTTATTTATTTCTTTCCAGGCAGAGGAGAAGGGAAGGAGAAAGAGAGGGAGAGAAACTTCAGTGTATGGTTGCTCTCACGCACCCCGCACTGGGGACCTGGCCTGCAACCCAGGCATGTGCCCTGACTGGGAACCTAACCGGTGACTGTTTGGTTTGTAGGCCCACCCTCAGTCCACTGAGCCACACCAGCCAGGGCTCCTTTCTCTGTTTTCTTGAGGTCTTCTCATACAGGCCATGTCTCGCAAGTCTGTGTTTGGGTTCATTTTTCTTTGCATAATCCAAGGAATCATAAATTATGTCAAAGCCATTTGTCTTGCCACCATGAAAATGGGTTCTGAATCCGAACACAAAGCTGGTATCTGGTGTGGTCTTATACATTTTGGCTAGTTTTCCCTAAATTTCTGTCTCAAGTACGGTTGCCTTCCCAGAGTGAAGGGCATCAATGATCATTTGTTTCCTCTGAAGTAGTCTGTTGTCATGAACTTCCTGACTTCCTGGTCTGGATAGTTACTGTATCGTTCATGGTGGAAGCTGATCTTCAGGCAGCCAGGGAGGAAAAGCTAAAGCAAAACTTTTAAAAGTTATTTCAAATGAAGCCTTCACTAGAGAAAGAGGTTGCTAAATTCTCTGGTTTCTAATCAGCTAAAAGGCAAGAGCCTTAGGGCAAAAACAACAACAACAACAAAAAACCTGTTGGAAAAGTCCATCATGGAAATTATAAGAGAAGCCCTTATAGATGTGTGCATCTGTCTGTCTGTCTGTCTGCGCATTCTTAGAATGTGCAGCCTGGCCAGGCTCATCTTGCTGACCCAACAGATTTTGAAGACTTAGTATAAAAAAATTGTATAAAATACCTCACTGGTTTGTTTTACTTTTTGAAATGACACTCCTAAAAATTTTAAAAGTGCGTAAGTGAATCGTGCTGCTTTGGATGTTTCCTTTGAGACATTCATTAAAAAAATTTGGTATGTGTAATTTTCATTTTAGTTGGCCCACAAGTCAGGAGACCTTTTCTCAGTAGTTTTAACTGTATTTTCCTGTCAAATATGCAAATAAATCTAAATATACATTTGGCATGTTAGGGCTCAAATTTTTTTTGTATAAACAAGTCAAGCAATAACTAGTTTCTTTAGATTCTTTTGCATATTTGTAGGAAGCTCCTATAAGGCTACTCTCTCTCTTTTGTGTTTAGAGCTGTGCCCTAAAGCCCTGAACCCTTGAGAAAGGCAATGATGTACAAATGCCTTTTTTATTTTTTTTGATACTACAGCCTTTTACGTTACCTTCTAATGAAACAGGTACCAGTTTTGGGGAGGCCCACTTTGCTCCTCTGGGACCTCTAACCCCTTCAGTTGTGCTTTTTGATGTTGCCATGGCCACCAAACTCCTCATCATGTGCCCATTCCATCTCCTGGACCTGCCTCCTGTGAGGTTTTCTGCCTTTCTGGCTCAGACCCAGTCGGTGACCCGCGTGGCCTTTTTTCCAGCTGGTCTGCACAGATTTTCTCATAGTAGCTCAATTAGCTGCCCAGTATTTACTTTCCTAGTTCTGTTTGCCATGACAACCTTTCCTAGAGACACAAAACCTGAGTGTCCCCCCTCCCCGGGGGGCACTTCCTGTCCTGGGCACTGCCCGAGGAAATGATAAAGCAACGGTTCTTGCTTGAAGCTGTACATCTTGAAGGATGTGTGAATAAGAAAGGAACATTTATTTGTGCCTCCTGTGGATGAGACTAAGGGTTCTATGGAAAGTAACTTCACGGGGAGATCTGTTCATAAATTCCTAACTGAGGAGGTTATGGTGAGTAGTCACAGCCCAGGCATATAACCTTCTAGTAAAAGGTTTATATTTGCCTAAGCGCGCCCTGTCCATTGTCTCTGTGCATCTAGATTAACACAACTTTGAAATAAGCTGTGACCACCCTAAAGAGAATACACGATCATGTTAACCTGTAAACCAGTCCTGGCCTTGCCTTCTCCCACCTCCATGTAACCTTGCTTGTATTCCCTCCTTAATTTCAAATGCATGAAAGAAACTGCAAAACTGTTATTCTGTGGAACTTTTGAGATCTTGCTCCCTGGCATATGTAGTCAGTTTGATTCAACTAAACTCTTACAAAAATCTGTACAGGTTTGGATGTTTCTTATATTGACAGTCAAACTTGAATACTTCCCAGCCAGTAATACATACCAGGCGGAGGGTCCAACAACACCACAAAACGTTCATAGTGGAAATTCTGGTGCTGCTGGCTCATGTCATTGCATTGTTGACAGAAGAAAACTGCACACCTGTAGAGACTTTTTATGAGTTTATTTGAGCCCAACTAATGACACTGCCAGGAAGCAAGATCTCACACTGCTCCATGAATGACAGTTTTGCAGTTTTCTTTTGCACATTTGGAGAGAATTTATGGAAAATTACATGGAGGTGGGAGAAAACAAGGCAGGGATTGGAATACAAGATAGTTAATGAGATTAGGTATTCTCCTGGGGGTGGTTACATGCTAGGGGGGCTCTGAAGAAGAGGCATTTCAAAGGTGTGTTAACCTGGATGCATAGAAACAATGGCCAGAGCTTGCTTAAGGCAAATTTAAACCTATTATATGCCTAGGGGGTGACTACCCACCACAACCTGCCCAGTTAGGAATTTATGATCAGATTACTCTGTAAGGTTACTTTCAGCCACGGATTTGTCAGATTAGTACGTAGCCTTCTTTTCTTTCACACCTTTAATAATACCAAGAATCTGTTGAGCGGTTGTTATAACCTCCACAAAACAGGCAACATGAATGCAGACTTTTCTGGTTTTACTACTCCTGAAAGACCAAAAGCTCGGGCTGCCATGCTGGCCAGAACATTTGAACTTTCCACAAGTGGTTGCTGCCTCCAGTGCATCTGACAAAACTGGGCTGGAGCTGATCAAGGGATAATCATAGAACTCAAGGGTGTCATGGCTGAAGGGGATGTAGATGAAACTGTCTAGAGTCAGTTTTTAACCTGGAGTCCCTGCTAGGGGTCAGAGGATAGCATTCAGCAGAGCACAGATTTGGAGAGGAAACCATTAAAGTAATCTCTTCTTTTCCATACTTTTGCTTTCCAAAGTTTCTGTTACCTGTCTGTGATCAACCGCCATCCAAAGTATTAAACAAAATATTCCAGAAATAAACAATTTGTAAATTGCATGCCATTCTGAGTAGCATGATGACTTCCGGTGCTGTCGTTCCTGCTCCAGCCCTTTGTCCAGTGCATCTCCCTTCAGCTCCAACATTAGTCATGCAGAAGACAATTCCGCTATCAGACCAACTGTTGTGGTAACCTAGTGCTTGTGTTCAACTAATCCTTACTTAACTTGAAATGGCCCTGAGGTGCTCTGGCTAGGGTGGCTCAGTGGATTGAGTGCAGGCCTGTGAACCAAAAGGTCACCGATTCCATTCCCAACCAGGGCACATGCCTGGGTTTTGGGCCAGGTCCCCAGTAAGGGGCGTGTGAGAGGCAACTGGTCACTGTATCTCTTGCACATCGATGTTTCTCTTCCTCTCTTTCTCCCTCCCTTTCCCTCACTCTAAAAGTAAGTAAATACAATCTTTAAAAAAAGAGAGAAAGAAATGGCCCCAAAATGCAAGGGTAGTGCTATTCAGATATGACAAAGAGAAGCCAGGAAGTGCTTCCTTTATGTGAAAAGGTATGTACGGTATTAAAAAACAGCATTTAGTGGAGTAACCTTGATCAAATTGGCTTTATTAAGCCGTTCATGAATGCAGTGTGGGGCAGCAGTCGGGTGAGGGGAGCATCCCATTTAGCAAATAGAAAGGTGCTCCAAGGGGCTGTACAAATGGAAGGTTTTATAGAAGGAAGGTGGGGCAAAGGATCTAAAAGAAAGGATTACTTTGGGCAGGACATCTTTTTTTTGGTGGGAGGAAGAGAACTGAAGGGTTTATTTTTAAAGATTTTATTTATTTATTTTCAGAGACAAGGGAAGGGAGGGAGACAGAGAGGGAGATAAATATCTATGTTAGAAAGAAACACCGATCAGCTATGTCCCAACCAGGGACCCAACCCACAACCCTAGCATGTACTCTGACCAGGAATTGAACCAGTGACCTTTTGCTTTGCAGAATGAGGCCCAACCAACTGAGCAACAATAGTCAGTTGTGGCAAACTAAAGGTTTTTTAAAATCATACAGATTGCTTCTTCTTTCTATGGGGGGTGGGGGATGGAGAGGCTCCTGTGACAGATGGCCTCATTTGTGTTGACCAGAACATTCCATACTGGTTGATTATGTTTCTGGCCCTGACCAGGTGGCTCCCTGGTTGGCTCAGTTGGTTGGAGTATAATCTCTGGCACCAAAAGTTTGCAGGTTCCATCCCTGGTTGGGGCGCACATTATGAGAGACAAATGATCGACGTTTTTCTCTCACATCCATGTTCCTCTCTCTCTCTCCCCACTCTTCCTTTCTCTCTAAAACCAATAAACAACGCTACACCCCTGACCAGTGTGGCTCAGTTAGTTGGGTGTTGTCCCCCAAAATGAAAGGTCACGGTTGGAAAATAGAAAAAAAGAAAGATTGTGTTTCTGGGAGAAGTTAAAACTTCAGTTCGATGAGATATTAAATCTAGTTTTGGTATCATGGGCTTTAACGTGAGTGATACCATTTTGGGCCTTTGTTTTTCTCTTTACCATATATATATACACATATATATACACATATATATGTATATATGTATGTGTGCATATATGAAAAAACAGGATATATAGGATTCAGTACTATCTGTGGTTTCAGGCATCCGCTGTAATGGATGCTTGTGAATAAGGGGGAACTATGTACATTTTTATTTTCACTAACCTCCAATTGAAATTTAGCATTTTTTTCAATGTGATATCTATTGGGAACAAATCACAGCAGTTTCTGGGTCTCTGTCACCAACAGATATTTTCATATCACATTGCAATTGTTGAAGGTATCTTAAAACACTTTTTACATTCTATTCTATGTCAAAATTAAGATAGTTACCACCCTATCAGATGGGTATATTTGATCAAAAGATGTTTTAAAGAAATATTTTGATAACTGTATTTCCATTTAAATCATTCCTATGTATTCATACAAAGTTTGTTTTATGTATTTAAAAATATTATTCAGGAGCCCTGGCTGGCATAGCTCAGTGGATTGAGTATGGGCTGGGAACCAAAGGGTCCTGGTTCGATTCCCAGTCAGGGCACATGCCTGGGTTGCAGGCCAGGTCCCAAGTGAGGGCCATGTGAGAGGCAACCATACACTGCTGTTTCTGTCCCTCCCTTCCCCTCTCTCTAAAAATTAAAAAAAAATACATTACTCAGGAGACTTCTGGCCAAGACGGAGGCGTAGGTAGACACACTGTGTCTTCTTGCACAACCAAAAGAGGGAAAAACAACAATTTAAAAAACAAAAACAGCCAGATCCGACAGAAAACTGAACTGAGTGGAAGTCCATCAGCCAAGGAGTTAAAGAAGACACGTTCGTCCAGACTGGTAAGCGGGGTGGAGCTGGGAGGAAAACACTCGGCAAGACACGGTTTGTGCAGCGGTACCAGCAATGCTCCAGCTGCCCGGAGAGGCACATGGCGGGCGTGCCTGGCCAAAACGCAGCAGGTGCACTCGGCGAAACAAGGGCTGAGACCGGTGGACTGGGCAGTCCCTCATTCTCATGCAGATAAACCAGGAGGAAAAGCTGGGGAGCGGAACAGACTGAGCGGCCCACCAATGCAGGGATATATAGCCTCAAACCACCAATTGAATACACCTGTGGGGTTGAGGTGGCAGCGGGAGGAACTCCTGGCCTCACAGGAGAGTTCGTTGGGGAGACCCATAGGGACTTGGAACTGTGCTGGCCCGCCCACTCACTCCGGAGCCAGCAAAGAAGGGCCCAACTTGCTTGTGGGTAGCTGGGGAAGTGCAGAGAACAGAGCAAGTACCATTGTTCTTTCAGGCCCCGCCCCCACAGTGTCACAACACAATGATGTGGGTTACCCCGCCCCAGTGAACACCCAAGGCTCTGCCCTTTAAAGTAACAGGCGAACCAAGAAAAAAAAATGGCCCAAATGAAAGAACACATCAAAGCTCCAGAAAAAATACAACTAAGTGATGAAGAGATAGCCAACCTATCAGATGCACAGTTCAAAGCACTGGTAATCAGGATGCTCACAGGATTCAAAGAAAGATTGTCGCAATTACTTGAACAAATGAAGGATATTATAAAAAGAAGTGAGGGGAAATCTGCAGGGAACCAATAGGGATGAGAAGGAAACTGGGACTCAAATCAACGGAGTGGACCAGCAGAAAGAAAAAAACATCCAACCAGAAAAGAATGAAGAAACAAGAACTCAAAAACTGAGGAGAGACAAAAACTGAAGGAGAACTTCCCCAAGCTGGTGAAGGAAATAGATTTTCAGGAAGTCCAGGAAGCTCAGAGAGTCCCAAAGAAGTTGGACCCAAAGAGGAACACACCAAAACAATTACATCACCCAAGATGAAAAATAAGGAGAGAATCTTAGAAGCAGCAAGAGAAAAGGAGACAGTTACCTACAAAGGAATTCCCATAAAACTGTCAGCTGATTTCTCAAAAGAGACCTTGCAGGCAAGAAGGGGCTGGAAAGAAGTATTCCAAATCATGAAAGGCAAAGACCTACATCCAAGAATACTCTCTCCAGCAAAGCTATCATTTAGAATGGAAGGGCAGATAAAGTGCTTCTCAGATAAGGTCAAGTTCAAGGAGTTCCTTATCACCAAGCCTTTATTATATGAAATGTTAAAGGGATTTATATAAGGCATGGAGGGATATCAACAGGGGAGTGGTAGGGGGAGAGAGGGGGAAAAGGTGCAGAGAATAAGTAGCATAAACGGTAGGTAGAAAACAGACAGGGGGAGGTTAATAATAGTATAGGAAATGTAGAAGCCAAAGAACTTATGTGTATGACCCATGGACAAAAACTAAAGGGTGGGGAATGGGGGGGTGGTGGTGGAGGGGAAGAAAGGGAGGAAATGGGACAACTGTAATAGCATAATCAATAAAATATATTAAAAATATTATTCAAGAAGGGGTCCGCAGACAACACTAGACTCTGGCACAAAAGAGGTTAATAACCCCAGATTTGGGAACTGATCACAAACCCAAATACCATCACAGGCCAGCTGGAGGCCTGAAAACCAGGGCCAGCTTTTGTTTTCCAATGTTTGAAGGAAGGAACATTTTCCCCTTCCTTTTAACCCTGTTGTAAGAAAAACTGCATTGAACACCTGATATAAATGGCAATTGACACTGGCTTCCATGTCACAAATATTAGGGTGGAAGGAAGACTGTGGTGAACTGCAAGCACATGCCCCAGCTGCTTCTGGCTGCAGCTGACCCTTGCTGAATGGGAAAGTGGGCCCATGATGGTCAGAGCCTTCAATTTTTAAGAAAATCCAGAAGTTTGGATTTTTACCCTACTTCTAGTGCCGGCAACTAGTTAAAAAAAAAAAAAAATTTAGCCACACAGAACTTACCTGCAGCCTGCGTTAAATTTTTTTTTTTAAGATTTTATTTATTTATTTTAGAGAGAGGGGAAGGGAGGGAGACAGAGAGGGAGAGAAACAGCAATGTATGGTTGCCTCTCACATGGCCCTCACTGGGGACCCGGCGTAACCCAGGCATGTGCCCTGACAGGGAATCGAACCGGGATCCTCTGGTTCCCAGCCCGCGCTCAATCCACTGAGCTACACCAGCCAGGAAATTTTTTTTTTTTTAAAGACAGGGGAAGGGAGGGCAAAAGAGAGGAAGAGAAACATGGGTGTGTGAGAGAAATATCGATTGGTTGCCTCTTGCACGCCCCCAACTGGGGACCTGGCCTACAACCCAGGCATTTGCCTTGACTGGGAATCAAACTGGTGACCTTTCAGTTTGCAGGATAGTGCTCAATCCACTGAGCCACACTAGCCAGGGCTAAAAAATTAAAAAAAAAAAATTGATTTGAGAGAGAGAAGCAGGGAGAAACATTGATTTGTTGTACCACTTATTTATGCACTCGGTTGATTCTCGTAGCACATGCCCTGACTGGGGATCAGGCCCACAACCTTGGTGTATCTGGATGATTCTCTAACTGAATGAGCTACCTGGCCAGGACTTCAGGTTGCCTTTTGCACCAGGCTGCATTTCACACCAGGCTACAGTTGGGGCCTTGCGTCTCAAGGGAGTAGCAAAGAAGGCAAAGACAGAACCTTGGAGAGAACTGCTATCTATAAGGTGAGTAGAGGAAGCAAATGCAGGGGAAGGAGACAGACTGACAGTGGAAAAGGTGGGAGGGCCAGGAGCAGGAATGTCAAGTAAGGAAATACGACATTTCCTTAAAAGACAGCTTTTAAAGAGAAGTGAGAAGTCTGTGTGTTATGTGACTGAGGAAAGGTCCACTAAGAGAAATAAGCCTAGAGAAACCTTTCACAGATCACAATTTGAGCCTGCAACTCTGCCCTGTGAGTGTCTTTTCTCACCCATGCTTTTCTCTTTGTCATTTCTTCTTTTAAACCCTTTCCTCTTTCTGCTAGGTGAACTCCTACTTATCCTGTAAGGCAGGAGTGTGAAATTCATTTTCACCAGGGGCCACATCAGCCTCGAGGTTGCCTTCAAAGGGCTGAATGTAATTTTAGGACTGTATAAATGTAATTATTCCTTAACAGTTAAGTGAGAGCTTGGAGCTGCCACCGGGTAGAAATAAGGTGCCAGGCGGATAAGACAAGGTGGAGGGCCGGATTTGGCCTGCAGGCCTTGTGTTTGCCACCTGTGCTGTAAGGTCTGGCTTCAGTGTTACAACCTCTCTTTCCTCTTCGTGGTTGTATACCTGATGGATGAGTTACTTTCCTAGCAGAGTTTTTGGAGTCCTTGATTCCATGTTACAGCACTTACCGCATTTGATTCAAGTACACTTTGAGACCTGTAGGTCTTAGCCATATCTTATGCACTGGCTATTATGTCCTGTGTTCAGGGATGGCATTTTTTTTTTCAGATTTTATTTATTTATACATTTTTATTTTTAAAAAAGATTTTATTTATTTATTTCTAGAGAGAGGGAAGGAGAAAGACAGGGAGCGAAACATCAGTGTGTAGTAGCCTTTCATGCGCCCCATACTGGGGACCTGGCCTGCAACCCAGGCATGTGCCCTGACTGGGAATGGAACTGGTGACCTTTCGGTTTGCAGGCTGGCACTCAATCCACTGAGCCACACCAGCAGGGCAGGGGCTGGATCTTTTTTATCTTTTTCTCCAGGTCAGTGCCATGCTTGGTACATTTAATGCAGTGCTCCAGCAATGTTTGCGGAAGCGTAGGGATTAAGAGCAGGAACTCTGAGCCAGGCTACCCGGGTTGGAAACCTGGCTTTGCCACTGTCTGGGCACAGTTTTTGACCTTCCTGTGCCTATTTGCTCATCTGTAAAATGTAATCCTCACACCTTTGTGAGGAATAGGTTAAACAAGTTATATACTCAAAGGACTCAGAATGGTGCCTGATACTTAGTAAGCCTTATGAAAGTGTTACTCTATTATAAATTTTATATATTTAATACATAAGTATTTCATTATTAAATGTTAGCTTTGTTATTAAATTGTTTCATTTATTTTGTATGCTAGTGCATCCTCACTGCCCGAAACAGTGCCTGGAACATTGCAGATACTTAATAAATATTTGTAGAATAAATGAATGAATGAATGAGTGAGTGATGCGTTTCCCTTTGCCTTCATTCCAGAGCCACACTGTTCTCCTAATTAGGGGTAGGGTGGGTGACAAGGTGTTCAAAGGCCACCAGGTCCTAAATCAGGGGTTTAGTAGAAGTTTGTGGGCAGGCCTAGGTCATAACTCTCAAATTTTCTCTGGGACAATGTGTCTAACCTGAAAAAGAACTTCTGTAACCCAGGTCCAAGGTAAGTTGGGAAGGAAAAGCTCCATGCATATACCAGGAATAACCTCCTTTGTCTTCTTTTATTCAATACATTCAGATTTCCTTCTCCAGGGTAGGCTGATTAGAGTGCAAGTTGCAAGCTAATTTGAATTTCCCTCTTTGTTCTTGGTCTCACAGGGAGTCAACAGGCTTCAGAACACTGCAGATTGTTCATGTAACCAACACAGGAGTGTTTTGTAGCCACACTGACATGAATTCAAATCAGGACCCCAGATCCTTGGCTGCACTTGGCCTCTCTGAGTCTCACTTTTCTTACCTATAAATTGGAGATATTTTTACTTTCTTAAAAGGTTGTGATGGGAAAGAAATTAATTGTGCATTTTGAAACCACTTAAGCCCTCTACAAATACCAGTTACTATTGGATCTTCACATTGGTTCTTTGGTAGGGCTTCAGGAAGATAGAGTAGCTCTATCAGTAAAAGGCTGAGTGACCCCCAACTCTAATCTCTGCACAAGGGTCCAGAGGGCCTGGCTTTCCGGTCCCAAGGCTAGTCAGGGGCAAAACTGTGAAGGTTTGGGAGTGCGGTCAGTGCTAGACCAGACCACAGTGCTTTCTTGCAGGTCAAACGTCGCAATCCACAAACCCTAGTAAGGACTTAAGAAACGCAATCCTTAAAGACGATGAAGTGAAAACCGAGACGCAGGGAGAGCTGGTCAGAGTGTGCTGTCAGGGGAGAAACCTTATAGCAAGAGAGGGAGGTTGGTGCAAGAGAAACGTTACGTCTGTTTTACTGGAAGGGGAATGGAGCGCAGGAGCTCCACATCCTAAGTGAAAGTTAAGGGGGAGTGAAACTGGCCAAAGGAATTTCGGTTCCGCCCAGCAACTCCGGTCTTTGACTACAGTACAGTCTTTGGACGCCTTGGGCCTCTCGCTCCGCCCCCAGAAGGTAATTAGACCGTACCAATATGCCTTTTTAGGGGTTAAGGTAATCTTTGGCAAGTCCTGTAGAGCGAATTGAAGCTGTTTGTTAGAAAAAACATGATTTTATATATATATACATTTTGAAGATTCTTAGTTAATATGCTTCTCTTCTATTTGCTGTCCTCTCTATGCTCTCTGAAGAATGGTACGAATCCGGCCATGCTTCCCCCTCTATTTTCCTCACTTGGTACATTCCCCCGGAACGTAGGAGGGGCGACGTACATAAACCCCAACCCAGGCAGCGGGTCTGCTCAGTGCTCGAGGCGTCGGTACGGTGCGGTCCTTGAGTCTAGTCGCGTGTTGGCCAGTGTGCGCTTGCGCCGACATGGCCTCAAACGGTATGTAAGGGCGCGAGGCGGCGGTGGTGCGCAGACCCGGGTCCTGGTTTCTTCCCAGCTGAGCTTTTTTTTTTTTTGGTGGGGCCTGGGCGGCGATCGCGTGTAGGATCTTCTCGTGCCACCGTGGCGGGAAGCAGCGGGGAAGGATGGAAGGGGTAGGCCTATGTCGCCATCTTGTTTTCGCTTCTCTGGTTCCTTACGCGGGGCGGGAGGTCTTCTCTTCGCAGCCCATTTTTTTGAGGTGAGGGTTGGGAGGAACGCTTCTTGGTGACCTGAAACGTGAGATACTGATGGAGATGCCGGGTCTCTGAAGGCCTTTCCCCCATGGTTCCTAGCCCTGCGTTCGGGCCCGCTTTGTCGCAGTGCTGCATCCGGGCACTCGGTGCGCGCACGCGCTGTGTTGGCCCCTCCCCCCTTTTTCGCGGCACGAACCCCCTTCCCACCTCGAGTTGGTCCTGCTTTTTGTCGCGAGACCCTCGTTCGTCTGGGGACTCCGCGGTGCCAGTCCGATGTGGACCTCGCCCTGCTCCCTCTCCGGCTCGCTTGGGAAGGGGCGGGACCACCCCTTTCGCGCCTCGTTTCCCACGCAGCCAGGGACGGAGGCCCGGGGTCCGGGCCGTGTGCCCGCTTAACGGTTGGAGGGGGGTGGGGGGCCCTGAGGGTCGTCCGACGGACTTAGGAGCTGCGCCTGAGCGTTTTCCCGCCTAAATTTCCCCTTTCTGAGGTGGGAACGGAAAGGAGCGGCCGTCCGAGGCCACACCCTCTCCCGGTCATTTCGCCTTTTCCTGCTGGGGAAGCGCCTCGTTTATTGTGCGGAGGAGAGGAGTTGATCTGCCTATTGCGTCTTCGTTATGGCGTTTTAAAAGCGATTTCGCTATCTTTGGTTCGACCAGTTTCCCTCAGCCCCGGGGAAGGCTGGGTGAATGAGAAATGGATTCAGATGGAGCCACAGGGCTTGGAACATGAGTACCAGTTGATTTGTCTCCTGAGGTGAACACTTTGGTGATGATCTCTGTCATTTGGGGGTCAGAGTTCTCATGGTTTTGCATTAAAAATCCACTTTCCTAGTCTTCAACATTGGGCAAAGGATGGAATGGCCTCTTTGGAGGCATTCTTGTCTTTTGGATCTTGTTCGTTGGTTGAGAGAGTGGCCACATCTTAGAATACTGTTGCCTCCTGCTCCCAACTTTAATTAAAAGCCATCCCAGCCCTGGGTGGCGTGGCTCAGTGGATTGAGCACTTGCCTGCGAACTGAAATGTCTCCTGTTCGATTCCCACTCAGGGCACGTGTGCAGGCCAGGTCCCCAGTGGGGGGCGTGGGAGAGTCAACAAAGCGATGTTTCTCTCCCTTCCTCCTTTCTAAAAATAAATAAATAAAATCTTAAAAATAAAAGAGAGATAGATAGTATTAAAAAAAATGGATTGTTAAAACCCATCCCACTAAGGTAGCTCTGACTTTAGATTGACTCTTGGGGATAACTTCCACATAGAGTGGGCATGAAAAGGAGATACGTGTAAATTTCTGATATTAATTGAATTTGTGGGAAATTGTGGCTTTCCCCCAAGACTCTTGGTTTTTCCTATAAAGCCTCTTGGTCTCTATAGAAACTTGCTTTTCTTTGCTTTATTGTGTTGTACTCTGAGATGTGGCTGGAGGTGATGTACTTGTACTTTTCTTTTGCAGACTATACCCAACAAGCAACCCAAAGGTGAGTGTCATTTCTGGGCTTCCAGAGTTTATAGAGGGCAGAGGTTGCTGAGGTAGTTTGTCCTGATTGCTGTTTTTTTTTTTTTTTTTTTTTTTTTTTTTTACCTCCAGCTATGGGGCCTACCCCACCCAGCCTGGGCAGGGTTATTCCCAGCAGAGCAATCAGCCCTATGGACAGCAGGGTTATGGTGGCTACGGCCAGTCAGGGGACACTTCAGGCTATGGCCAGAGCACCTATAGTTCTTATGGACAGACCCAGAACAGTGAGTCTCTTTTAAGTGGGTCACCCCGCCTCTTTCTGCTCTTTCTGAGTGTTGCTTTTCTTAACCCTAACCAGTGCTGAAATGTTGAAATTGTTTCTTTTGCTTTATCTAACCCTTAAAATTCTTTGGAATCTGAGTCCTTTCAAACAAAAATGTTTATTGGTTTCTAATTGTTTGTTTTTATTTTTTTTGACTTTTTACTTATGCTGCACTTTTCCCCATTTCCCCTTAGCATGAAAATGAAATGTGGGGGGAAAGTATTCACTAAAGGGAGAAAGTTTTAGGCTTTTAATACAGAACAGGGAGAAAATGATTTGCCTGAGGATATTTGAAGTAGGCTGTATGTCATGTGCCACACTGAGAGGTGGAATTTACCCTGAGGTGCTGAAGTGTGAGTAATGTGAGTTGTCCTGTTTGTACTTTAGACATATGAGCAGGTTAAAAGGATGTTAATGAGTAGGGATCCCTTAGGCTGTGGTTAGTGGTGGTCTTGGAGACTGGCTTTGGGATGGGTGGGATGAGATTGGAACTATGAAGTTGACATAAGTTGGAGCGTTAGCCTTAGGGTAGAAGAGAAGGGTAACTTGACTATGAGTTGCACCATTTCTAAGCAGCTTCTAAGATGCTTTTAAAAAAATTTTAATATTTTAAAACAATATTTTTCTAACTTGTTTTTCTGAAAATTCATTTATTAGGTTAAGAGGCTGATTTTTTAAGTGTGGGTAGTATTAGATAATACGTAATATTTTCAGCCCATTCCCTGCCTTTTCTCTTAGCTTCTGTGACTTCTTTTTCTTTTCCATGTAGCAGGCTATGGCACTCAGTCAGCTCCCCAGGGATATGGCTCAGGTGGCTATGGTGGTAGTCAGAGTTCTCAGTCATCTTACGGGCAGCAGTCCTACCCTGGCTATGGCCAGCAGCCAGCTCCTAGCAGCACCTCTGGAAGGTAAGGAGATTTGGGGGGTGAATTGATACTGAATGATAATGTGATCTGCAGTAGGAGCAATTATAAGGAGTAATGGGGGGAGCATGCCTTCAGGTTTAGAGTTCAGAGAATGGGATGGGGGGCATGCCTTCAGGTTTAGAGTTCAGAGAATGGGATATACTGAAAGTGAAAGGAAATAGGGACATGCTGGCATTATGGTTGTTCTGTCTTTTTTCTTTAGTTACGGTAGCAGTTCTCAGAGCAGCAGCTACGGGCAGCCCCAGAGTGGGGGCTATGGTCAGCAGTCTGGCTATGGTGGACAGCAGCCTAGCTATGGACAGCAGCAAAGCTCCTATAATCCTCCTCAGGGCTATGGACAGCAGAACCAGTACAACAGTAGCAGTGGAGGTGGCGGAGGGGGTGGAGGTGAGAAGATGTCTTCGATTTTGTCTTATACCTATTTTCTGTAATATTCTGCTTGGGCCTTGCCCTATAAGAGTTCTTAAAAATCTTGATTTCTTGTTCCCTGGCTGTCTTTTTATTTCTATTCATCTAGTCCCTGGTGGTGTTGAACTATCTCATGCTACTTGGTAGTTTTTTTTTCCTCTTAAAGTATTTTTTCTTTCTGACAGGTAACTATGGTCAAGATCAGCCCTCCATGAGTGGTGGCAGTAGTGGCGGTTATGGCAATCAGGACCAGAGTGGTGGTGGTGGCGGTGGCTACGGGGGAGGCCAGCAGGACCGTGGGGGACGAGGCCGGGGCGGTGGCGGTGGTTACAACCGCAGCAGTGGTGGCTATGAACCCAGAGGTCGTGGAGGCGGCCGTGGAGGCAGAGGCGGCATGGGGTAGGTGTTTTGTGAGCCAGGGAATAACATCATTGGGTTGGGGGTATGTGGTGGGTTGCATGAATCTTCAGTCTCTTAAAGCATGGTTATTCTTATTCTGGGGATTTGTCAGGGCTTTGCTATGGGGGCATTGACTTGTTCCTCCATCCCTTTTTATTTTTGTGAGAACTTGGGAGCCTGAACTCCCACCCATACCTCTGAGTACTGACACTTATATTTCCAAAGGAAAAGGAAAAAATATGTGGGTGTGTATGGATTGGAGTCATTGATATCCTAGGCAAGAAACGTGGAAGTAAAGGCTTCTTTCTCTGCAAGGGAAACCGATGATCCCACTCCTGATAATAGGGAAAGTTGTTAATGGTTAACCTGACTTCAACTTCCAGGAATTGGTTACTCTTCCCATATTTTCTAGTCATTTGAATCCATGAATTTGATTTGTAGTAATTTGACTGACAGTGATGATTTTGCTTGTGACTTGGTTTGTGGGGCTAATGAAGTGTGCACACCTTTTGGACAAAATACAGTTGACAGTGGTATCCCACATATTTGCTCCACTGTTCCTCTTCTCCTGGTTACTTGTCCAACTGGACCTTCTTCCCTTCCCGCTGTAGTTGTTGATTTGAAGTAAAACCTTAGATTTGATGTTAAAGCATGCGTCAAATCTGTTGGTAAATATGATTTGAAGGACCATACTCTTGTCTCCCTTGAAAAGGGGAGGAATGTCAGTGTGCTACTCCTTTTTTGGAAAAAAAATAGGTTTTTAAAGTGAGAGTTCATTAATGGTAAGTATTCAGAGGTGGGTGGGGGCGATCTCAAAAACCGTACAGAAATGAGGAAAACTCTGTTGTGTGCGTGTGTTTAATGCAAAACTTTTAAAAAGAAAAACAACTGTTATGTGACTGTTAACTTGCTCTGCATTTTATGTGCCACAGGTATGAAAGGTGACATTGCAAAATACTCCGCTCTTCTCGCAGTGTAGAAGGGGTGACCCCGGTGGTTGGGGGAAATCAAAAACAGCTCAGTAGTTAGTATAGGGCTTAGCTAAGTTTGTCTCGCTTCGAGGGGAAGTTGCCTTTGGTTTTGACTTTTTATGGAATGGGGTTGGGTCTGCTTGCTGCTTTCAAAGCAAAAACCACAAAAATGTGTTCAGGGCTACCCCAGCCTGGTGTGAAATGTCTTCTGGGTAAATTGGGTAGGGTTTTTAAACCAACTACTGGGTTGTCAACCACTTGCGACAAGAGGAAAAAAGCATCTGCTACGTCGGAAGAACAACCAAGGAAAATGGGTCATTTTTTTTTTTCAAAGGAAATAGATATATAACCTTTTCGAGCAAAATTCTTTTAAGGAAAAAAACTGTGTCTAAGAAATTACACACGTGTGTGTGGCATGCTGAAAGGTCAGACAAGGTTGGTCAGGACGGGGAATGTATTTTAGCAGCCACTTGTATCTTTTTCCCAAAACACATACCCTCGTTTGGGGAATATTAAAAAAAAAAATACGCCCGTTTGTAGCCGTTGGAAGCTTCATGTCCTTTCTTCTAACTTGTCTTCTCCAGCGGAAGTGACCGTGGTGGCTTCAATAAATTTGGTGGTAAGTGAACAGAGTTTCCAAAATTCCCAACTCCCAGCAATGCTTTGTCTGATTGTTCATTTGCAGATGTTTTAGCGTGTTTTAAGTGTCAAAGGTTTTGAAGTGTCCAGAACCACCTCCAGAAAGGGGTGGGGTAGAATGCTACCTGCTGCCATATGTGTGCTAACCTGGAGGCAGGCAGGGGTAAGACTCAGCAGTCATCTTGTATCAAATTGGTTTGACACAGGTTAATAAGAGGTGTTTAATATGGAGTGTTGCCACACCTGGTACTTAGTGACCACAATTATGAAAAACTGGAGAGTGTGCTGGAACACAAACCAACTTGGCTTTAGGATCTTTTTTGATCAGTGTGTTCAAGGTGTGTGCGTGTGTTGTGTGTGTGTAACAATCTCCAAATGTTTTTAAATTCAGGAAGGGGGATATGAAATACTGCCCTGCCCTGAGAATGGTGAAGTTGGTATATGTATATATATATTAAATACTGAATGGTGTCAACTAAATTCTACGTATATGTATTTAAATTCAACTCAGATGGGCAAATAGAAACTAGCTGTGGGAAGGAAGGTGTGGACTACAAGAAAAGGTGGGAGCATGTGTGGCTCATGGGAAATAACCAGGTCTTAAACAGCACAAACTGAATTCATGAAAAATGGCAAATTTGAGAAGTCTCCCAGTAAGCTGGAACTTTTCTGGTTTGGTTAACTAACAAAAGGTTTCTTGGATTTGTCTCACCATTTAAAGCCAAAGGCCCGGGTTCACAATTTAGGTGTCATTGAATGTGGGTACAATATTTATATATGATGAATTCAGAGAAACTTTGGTCAAAGATGGTCTGGGAAAAAAATAGGCTGCATTATGGAAATAAGATTTCTGGTCTGTTCTTGGGACATGCTTTAAAAACACAATAGCTATTATGTATGGTTTTTGCTTTTTTTAAAATTTTCATGTGGTTTTGGGGAAACTTAACATGGTTTTAAGAATGGTTTCTAAAGAAGAAATTAAAAATTGTTCCACAAGGAGTAAGTGTCTTTGGTGTTAAAGTTTGGAGAAACTGGTTGGATGCACATCACATTGCTGGTGGTGAGCCCATTTCTCTCTGGGGTGAGAGAACAGGGCCAAGCTATGAGTTGGTTTGTTGACTTCAATGGGTTTCCCTCCTGGCCACCCCAGTCTTCGCTGGGGACATTTCCCAGCTTGAGCTGGGGGAGGCAGCATTTTCTGAAGTGTGGAGTTGTCCCTGTGGGGACTCAAGTTACATACAGATGTTAAGAAAAGGGGCCTGTGTCTTCTTTCCCAGCCATGCCTAGGATTTTCTCTGGGCAGGCAACACAGGACAGGGTTTGGAGTGAGTCTGTGAGCACTTAACTGATATTTTGGAAGAGTATGGATTTGGTTTTAAGTTTTTTCCTTGTCTGTCTCTATCTGTTAACTAACAGCTCATCTTTTCTTGTTTTTTTTTCCCCCCATGTCACTTAAGGCCCTCGGGACCAAGGATCACGTCATGACTCTGGTGAGTCCACATGTGGCATGAAAGAATGGCTTAAGTGGTATCAGGGCTTGATCTGGATTTGGATGTTCTTTGAAACAATATGAAGAAGATCAGGGGTAGAGAAGAGAAGGAAAATGAAGGCAAGGGAGTTTAGGTGTATCTGTAGTTAGCAGTGACTTACATAAATGAGCACATCAGTAATAACGGATGGTTTCCTTCATCAGCAATTTAGTAAGTCTGGCCCTGGCCCACTGAGACCTCAGCCCACTCACTCCCCAGCCCACCAAGATCTGGCCAGGATTAGAACATTACCAGCACTTCAGAATCCCCCTGTGCCACTCCCAACCACTGTGCACCCCCCATAGGAAGCCCTGTTCTGACTTGTTAAACAGATTCATTGTGCCTCTGTGAACGTTATGTTACTTGGAGTCATGTAACAGGTGTTTCACATTTGGCTTCTTTTGCTCAATGTTTAAGTTTCTGAGAATCAGCAGTGTTGCTATCTTTAACGAGTTCATTCTTGTCAAAAAAATAAAATAAAATTTAGTAGGTGTGGGAGGAGCCAGATAATCTGCATTTCTAACAAGTCTCAGAAATGCTGGTGCATCTATGGACCATGTGCCAGAACTGCTGGTTTAAAGTAAAGGTTTTTTTTTTTTTTTTTTAAAGAATATTTTACTGATGATTCTACTATAGTTGTCCCATTTTTTTCCTCCCCTTTTTTCCCCCTCTGCCCTTGTACTGCCCCTCTCACTTAAAGGTTTTTTAATACGTGAATCATGACCAAGTTAGTGAATGCAAAGACTTAAAAAGGGGAAGCATTTGGTGTATTTTTGTATTGATTATGTTTATACTGGATTTCAAGTGTAAAATAGGGCTTTTATCTTGGGGTCTTCAATTTAAAAAGTTTACAAAGAGGGTGTAGTTACTGCGTGAAGTTAGGCAGTTAACTTGAGCCTTGCTTTCTTTAGTGGTTATTAATGTGTTAGGGTAGTTGTAAAACTAATTTTACATTTGTGAAATGACTATCATAGAGGCACTCAAATCTTAAAAAATGAGGATGTGGATTTTTTCCATTTGTTTGAACTAAACCGGATTATATTGGTTGCTTTAGAATTTTCCTTTGAAAGTTTCGTATCAGGTATTTCTTAAAGCTCGGTCAAGATTCATTGACTCATTTTATCTTTGCTTGTTTTCTCTCTTCTAATGCACATTTCCTTCTGCACTGTACAAGCAGAGCAGGATAATTCAGACAACAACACCATCTTCGTGCAAGGCCTGGGTGAGAACGTTACCATCGAGTCTGTGGCTGATTACTTCAAGCAGATTGGTATTATTAAGGTACTTGTGGAGCAGAGTTGGTGCTTTCTGTTAGTGTTCCAGGCTTTTGGATTCCACACATAAGTAAAAATAAATATCTTAATGGTGTTAAAGCTTGATTTGTAGAAGGAACATTAGCGCTTGCCATTTTCTAAAAGAAATAACACAAAGGCACAATTGATGAAAGGAGTATTTTAGACTTCTGAATTTGTAGTCTATAATCTAGTTTTATATTTAATAGAAGGAGAGACAGTTGTAGTCATTGACATGTTACATGTGAGATAGGAACTAGTAACTAGGAAGAGAGGAGCTGAAGTATGGTTATGATAAGCCCCAGATTCTGAAGGTGGAAGGTGGGTACAACTATATGTCCTATAAGCCTGATGTTATCTTACATTGCTTTCTTCAGACAAATAAGAAAACAGGACAGCCCATGATTAATCTGTACACAGACAGGGAAACGGGCAAGCTGAAGGGAGAGGCAACAGTATCATTTGATGACCCACCTTCTGCTAAAGCAGCTATTGACTGGTTCGATGGTATGTATGAGTAGGCTCGTGGGGGCTGGGGAGGTTGGGCAAGCAAGCCTTGGGAAACGGGCTAACTTTTGAGGGTTTCTTTGAGTCTTTCAACATTTACTTTTTCTGGTACTTCAGTAGTCTTTATTTTTGCTTATGTCTCATTTGATTATAAACCTTTTCAGGAAGGCAGAGTCTTAACCGTTGTTGCTTATACCTAGTATACTTTTGGCCACAGGTCTTGATATTATAAAAAGCCTCCTTTTTATAATACTTCCTTTATTTATTTAGGTAAAGAATTCTCTGGGAATCCTATTAAGGTCTCATTTGCTACTCGACGAGCAGATTTCAATCGGGGTGGTGGCAATGGTCGCGGAGGCCGAGGGCGAGGAGGTGAGGAGTTATTTCCTGATGCTAGTGTAAGGAGGTGATGTTAAGAGGAGGGAGGGTTGTGAGGGCTTGCACAGACAAGAAAGTTAGATTAACCAAACTTGAAATGAGACCCAAACTTATCTGCACTAGGACCTATGGGCCGTGGAGGCTATGGAGGTGGTGGCAGCGGTGGTGGTGGCCGGGGAGGATTCCCCAGTGGAGGTGGTGGCGGTGGAGGACAGCAGCGAGCTGGTGACTGGAAATGTCCTAATCCGTGAGTGAAACTTTTTTCTCAGTCTTAATATGTGTGCCCTTTGTTGTGGTAGAGTGTGTATTTTCCAAACCATAAAGTCAGGGCTGCAATGATGAGACAGATACGGTCAAGAGCTTATCTCCTAGGTAAGGTCCTTATAGTGGGAAAGGTATTGGACTGGGTTCATTAATTTTGCAGTTTCTGTTCCTGCCTCTGTGCCTGAGAAGCAAGCCTTTGGGTTTTTTATGGCCTCAGGCCTCAGTTTTCTCATTATATCTGTAAGGTTACTGGAGTCTGTTCCTAATTCTAGGTCTTGCCTACTCCCTACTCCTACAAATTAATTGTACTTTTCCTCAGTACATGTGAGAACATGAACTTCTCTTGGAGGAATGAATGCAACCAGTGTAAGGCCCCTAAACCAGATGGCCCAGGAGGGGGACCAGGAGGCTCTCATATGGGTAAGGAATAGTCAGAGCTGGTAATTAGAATTTGGGATTAAAAAGCCCTTAATTTTAAGCAGGGAGGCTAGGGGGAGGATAGGAGGGCTTTAGGGGGATGTGATATATTACGTTTCTTTTGTTCTAGGGGGTAGCTATGGAGATGATCGCCGCGGTGGCAGAGGAGGCTATGATCGGGGTGGCTACCGAGGCCGAGGCGGGGACCGTGGGGGCTTCCGAGGGGGCCGGGGTGGTGGGGACAGAGGTGGCTTTGGCCCTGGAAAGATGGACTCCAGGTAAGTAAGACTAAACTGAAATAAAAGAGTAATTAAACAGAGATAACAAGATAACAAGGTTTTGTTGAAAAAAGTTTTATTTTGAGGGCTGGATTGTTGAACTGAGATTGTAACCATGGTGGGGAGGGTAGAAGGGGAGGAAGGTTAATCTCAGGAAACTTAACTAATCTGTAGACTCAATACTTAGAGAGTTGAGACATTTCTTGGTCTAGGATTTTGGGGGTGGGGTGCGTGGAGAGGATGGTAGCTCAAATATTAATGGAGACTTTTTTGTTGTTGTTGTTGCAGGGGTGACCACAGACAGGATCGCAGGGAGAGGCCGTATTAGCCTGCCAGCTGAGGTTCTGGAACAGCTTTTCTTCTATACCCAGTGTTACCCTCATTATTTTGTAACCTCCCAACTCCTGATCACCCACGGTTTTTTGTGTCGGACTATGTAATTGTTACCATATCTCTGGTTCCCATTAAAAACCATCATTTTAGTTAAATTTTTTTCCTCTACCCCCCTCTTCAGAGGATTGATGTTTGGGTCAGGAATGTGGGGTGCTTTTCTTCAGGTCATCCTGCTTCGCAGGAACTGGAATAAAATGTTTGGTATTTGGTTCAAGGGAGAAAAGGTCAAGCGGTCTCCTTGAAAGTAGAGATGAAACTTTTTCTTGCATCACAAAGTTGGATGTATGGGTCGGGTAAATGAACATGTGATGTCATGAGTGTTGCTCCAAGTATGTCCAACTCTGGACAAATTTTACCGCATTTATTTACGTGCTGATCTTAGTGAGTTTACTATTTACAGCAGCCTTACACTCTTTAAGGACTCCTGGCTCTTGACAGTTTTTGAAGGGTGGGGCTCAAATCAAGTTTGCCTTTGGGTCAGATTCAAATTTGACCTTGATGGGGGAGCAAATTGGGTCTTTGGCACCAAGGAGAGTAACTGAGCACCTACTCACAGCAGAGGTTCTCTGGCCTCATTTTACAAGCAGAAAATAAAGTTCTTGGGACCTGAAGGAAGAGGCAGGATTGAGTTCTAGTGTTCTGACTTCATTTTCATTCTGTTCTGGAGGGAGCAAACTCACATCCCAAAGGTTTGTTTACTTAAGCCTTTATACTTAAGAGGATGTTAAATTTGAGAAGAGGTTTGGGAATGAGGAGATGGTAAGAAGGGGGAAGTTTAGCTGGGAAAGGAAAGTTAATTTCAAGGTGAGTGATCCTGCACCTTTAATTTATTTGAAGATGAGGCCTGGGTAGATAGTTGAGGTAGGGAGACGGGCTAACTAGGACTCACATCCTACCTATAACTAGAGGGCTGTCATTGCTATTTTGAGATTTTGGGCTTGTTTGAGCTTTAACGATTAGAGTGGAAAGCCCTCACTTTCAAGGTGGTAGTGTTGGAGATGGGGAAAGGATGGAACAAATGAGTTGAAACCTCAGAAGAGAGCCCCTCAGACTTTAATGCCTTTCCTGACCATCAGAGTCCCTACTCCCAATTCTCAGATTGAGTTTAGAAAACTTGTGTCTGCTAATTAGTTGAGCATGTATTTTAGCTATACACAATTTAGAGCCAAGAGTGGAAAAAGATACTTTGCTGTCAGATTTAAAGGTTATAGAGTGCTTGGGATCCCTGATTGGGAAATGCTTTTCTTTCTGTTTAAATCAAGTATGTTGTAGGTGTTTTCTAGAGAGTTGAGTGATGGATCCTGAAATCTCTGGTGACTTAGGATAGGGAAGGTATGGCTTCATCAAAAGTAATAGCCACTTTATCCTCCCTGGTGAGTGGGGGTGAAAAATCAAGAGTATGCTGAGTGGATAAGCTCCCAGGCAGTTTTTTGAATTGGCTTATAAACTTCGTACATGTGAAGAAGCACTTGGATTCAGAGTCAAGATTATAGCAGTTCTCTCCTTGATGTGGCCAGGCTGCTTCTGCTGTTCGATCTCTCTTACATGTTTGTTTGAATGGCCTGATCTGTGTGTCTGATAAGTTTGTTTCTGCTTCGTTTTGTAGGGTTCTGGTGTTAGGATTCAGTCGTGGTTCCTTGGTTCCTGTGCTAGGGGTGAAGGAGGAGGTTGAAGATTCTCTGAGTCCTGAATACTGACTGTTGTCTGTTGGTATTAAGTTCTTATGTCCTTTAGTGGGCTAATTAGTGGGTAGATCTGTCTGATTATTGGGTAGATCCAGTTTGGGGTCCTTTGTAGGAGAGGGGATAAAGACAAATAGCAGAGGGAATGTTCGTTCTGAGAAGCTAGTTCTGTTGCCAGCTCATTGTTGAGAAATCTTGAGGCACTAGGTGCCTGGCAATTTTGAATTAGGATTGGGATGGGCTAGGTAGGAAGAAGTGAGGAGGGTAGAATGTGGGTGGGGGTAGGTATGCTATAGGTCTGCTTGCCACCTCCTTTGATTTAGTTCTCAGTGTTTATATAACTTTTAATCTTCACCCAAGGATATGTTTATGGATTTTAGAGGGGAGTTGGGGAGAGAAATAGCAATCGATTCCCTCCCATACTCTGATCCGGGAACCTGTAGCCTAGGTATGTGCTCTGACTGGAAATCAAACCCACAACCTGTTGGGATGATGCTCCAACCAACTGGGCCACCCTGGCAGGGCCAGTTTTCAATCTTCTTAGCTCCTCCCCCTCCCCCTGCCCCAATCACATGTTGGTCCTGGCCAGGTTTTAGTAACTTGGGATATAGGGCTGAGAGTAAGTCATTGACCAGGAGTTAAGGTCTGGGTTCTAGCCCCTGTGAGACTCAGCACATCTTTAGGTATATTTCCTCCCACGTTCAGCCTGTCTTAATGATCTTCCATGGGCTTTATAAACCAGATCTCACTGCTTACACTATTCTGCAAGAGAGGTTAAACTCTGGGAGTCTCATCTGCAACCATTCCTTTCCAGTCTTTCCAGAACTCAGGTTTCCTTTATTACTTTTGGGCCCTCAGTACTTAGAAAACCTCTTTTATTTTTAACTTTATTTTGAAATAATTTTACCTTAGAAGAAAATTTTCCACAAAAAGTACCTTGTTCTTGGTTGCTGGCATGTAATAACTGAGAAAGTGTCAAATGGATCTTGCCAGGGGAGTTGACTTTAGGGTCTATAGAAATGATCAGACTGTCAGTCCTGTGGTGTTAGCAGAAGAGCTTTTGTAGTCCATTGAATGTAAAATTCACATTGTTCTTGAAGGCAGGAACAGGCAGGGAAAGTATGCATCTCATGAGCCTGAGTTTGGGTCTGGAAATAGTGCTCTGCTGATGGGTAGTGCTTTCAGCTTCTTGGATTGATATGAAGCGTTAGCCGTAAATCTTGGGGCTATAGTGCTACAGAGAAGGGCTCCTTTGTTAGGAAGAACAATTGAGAGCCACCAGTATGGGGACTAGAGACAGGGAAGGAACTTGGACCATTAGGTTGAAGATTGGGGAATTCCTTGTGCTGTAATGGGGAGCCAAGCTTAGGCGACGTTAAACGGAGAATTCCAAGGGTTTGGGATGAGTGAGGTGGATGTGGGAAAACACTTGAGGGGAGCAGGCGTCAAGCTTTGCCAATAAGGCCAAGCTTGCACGCACCTCATGATGGCAGTGTTGCTCAATCGCCTGGGTTCCCTGTAGCTGTTCAGTGCTGTGCATTGCAGCCCCTTCATGGTGGGACCTCCCTGTTAGAGCTAGGCTTCTTTGTTTTTGTTTTTCTAGATTTTGATAGGAAGCTGCCCCATCCTATGTGCTTGTCTCCCTGAGTAAAAAGGCACATCCTTAAGTGGGAAGGCCTCTGCAAACCTGTCTTTAGGCTGAGATGGCAGGGCCAAATCCTCTATATAGCAGTTTGTCTAAGTTGGACATCCACCCGAATCAGATGATTTTGTTAGTATGTGCATTCTCATGTAGTGTAGGTCCAGGTGGGGTGCATGCTCTTTGTTTGAAAAGCACACTTAGAACTATGCTCTGAAGTTTTGCAGAGACATTTTGCTGATGCATTTGGTGTGAAAGGAGACCTTGACTGTATAAAGCCTTTTTTTGCATAAACAATGCTAGCTGAAAGGTGAGGGAACTGCATGTGGTTGTCCTCCCCCGCGACCCCCCACCCAAAAGCATAGGCATAGCCAACACTGGCTTTTGTTCTGCTTGTTTTTTCAGCTGTGTGATGTAGAGATTGGAGGAAAATATTTCATATGATACTGTAAGCTATTGAGGAGCTAGGAACAAATATCTTGGAGAGAATTGCTGTGTACTTGTGGGTCAGGAGCTGTTAGGTGATGAGTTAAGCTTCATGTTCCCTACTTTATGTGTAGGTGGGGATGCTGAGGCATAGATAGGCCTTGCGTCCCATAGCTAGTGAGAGGTTGAGCAGAGAGTTGAATCTGTATCCTTTGGATGTGGAATTTGTGTCCTTCAGTGTGCTGTGCTGTTTTAAGACTTGAATTCTGCTGTGTCCCCTTTGCTCCCCAACCCACGCTGGAAGAAAAAGGGGAGAAAGGGAGCTCCCAAGAAAAATTTCACTTAGTGGAGCTGTTTTTTAAAAAAGTTACTTTTTTATAGTGGAGTTGTTCATTAGAACCATTTCTTTGCCTCAGGCCTGCCTGCACTGGTTTTTGTAGCTTTTTGAGGCTCTCTGTTGTGCAAGGAAGTCTTAGCTATGTCTCCATCTCATGAAAACACTAGGTGTTTACTAGGTTTCTGTAAAGTTTACAGAAAAACGTTAGCCCTGGCTGGTGTGGCTCAGTGGATTGAGCACAGGCCTATGAACCAAAGGGTCATCAATTCAATTACTAGTCAGGGCACATGCCTGGGTTGCGAGCCAGGTCCCCAGTGGGGTTCACACAAGAGGTTTTTCTCCCTCTCTTTTCCTCTAAAAATAAATAAAACCATTTTCCTAAATAAAAAAAATTGGAGATTTTAGGTAGGAGAAAGAGGGAGAAAGGGAGAAACATCAATGTGTGGTTGCCTCTTGCACACACCTACTGGGGGCCTGGCCCACAACCCAGGCATGTGCCCTGACTGGGAATTGAACTGGAGACCCTTTGGTTCACAGGCCTGTGCTCAGTCCACTGAGCCACACCAGCCTGGGCTAAATAATTAAAATCTTAAAAAAATAAATAACTTATAGTTAAGAAAATATTGTTAGACACTAGAGTTACATAGTAACTGGCACTTGTACAGAGGTTGGAAAGATATCTTTTTGTGGGACTCAGTCTCACTAGAGTCCTGTGTGGAAATACACTATGACAGTACAGTTTGTTTTACCGCAAAGGCACTGGAGCAGAGGAAAGCACACCACACCTGTGGGTGCAGTAGGACAGGTAGGTTTCGAGGTGTTTAGAAATAAGGGAACAGCACGTGTTAGGGTGGGTGGGATCGTGGGGTATGTGAAGAGGAAGATAGAGGTTGGATGGCATACTTACAGGCCAGGCTGTTAGGAGAGTTTAGGTATCCTAAAGTTAGAAGTGAAAGTATCCATTTCCATCATCAGTATTGATCCCTCAGCCCCATGAAAGTGTTAGGTTAGAGGCAGGCAAGACAGGCACAGTCCAGGTGGGGACAATGAAGTTGAAAAGCAAGGTGGTTGCAAGACTAAGTTGACTTTGTGGAACATAGGATTTCTTGTTTTCTGGCTAGGCTGCTGCTGTTGCCATGTCAGGATACAGGGGTGGTAAAAGGAAGACAATTTCAATTTCAGAAATGGTAGGTCCTTGCTGAACATGTGACTGTATACAGGCTAAGGCCAAGAAAACTTGGTAAAAGAGGGTTAAGGGTGGATCAGCATTTCATTGGGTGGCTGGCTAGAAAAAGGCTAGGGCACAGAATGCTGAAGTGTTAGGACTTAATTCTCACATTTTAGGAAGCTCAGTTTTTCTCCTGGAGTCCAAAGTAGCATTAGGAACTATCCCATGTGACCATTTCCTTGACAGTGGCCACCTTTTAGCTTTTCGGTAGCTGCTTCCTATAGCTAGCCACTTGTTTCCTGTTGCCCTGGTGATCCAGTCAGTCTGAATAGGGAAATCCTTCACAGGCCCCTGAAGGAGAGTGCGGGGAAGGAACACTACGTTTGCTATTGTGTCATCTAGGCAAGGGTATTCAGAGTGAAGCCTTCACGTAGCTTTGTTCATTGTGGGCTTGCATATCGTTTTGAGTGGTACAGAACCAATCACCTTGTATCTTCACACATTGGATCCCTGGTGTTGGATTATCTAACTTCCTGCATGCTGGTTACTCCACCCCTTGTCTGCCCGACAAAGAGAAGTTCTGTTCAAAGTGTGTGCAGGTTGTCTTAGGATCCTGGTTCCCTAACAGGCTCTGAAAAGGCTCTGTAAGTGCTGTTTCCGGGAGAAGAGGTACAGTTGACCCTTGAACAACATGGGTGGGAACTGCTCAGGTCCAGTTAAACGTGGATTTTTTTTTTTTCAATTGACTTGCTCAGTTCAAAACTAAATTGTAGGAGGGTCAGCTTCCCAGTTGAGAATGCTTGTGTGTGGAGGGCTGATTTTTTTTCTTGAATTTATTGAGTGACACTGTCTAGTAAAATACAGGTTTCAGGTGTACACTTATATAGTACATCATCTGTATGTTGTGTGCTCACCACCCCAAGTCAGATCTTTCATTGCCATTGATTCTCTCATACCCTCTTAACCCCTCCTCCTTCCCACTATACCATTATCTGTGTCTGAGATTTTTCCTAATCCCTTCACCATTGTCACCCAGCTCTGCAAACTTCCCCTCTGAAAGCTGTCAGTCTGTTCTGAGTCTGTATTTTGTGAGTTGAGTTTGTGAGGGCTGACTAATTTTATACTTCGGTTTAAGATTTTGTGGGAAGTCAGCACCCCTAACCCCCATGTTCAAAGGGTCAACAGTACTTATATTTCCTTTAATTTCGTCACGAGAAGAAATAGCTACTTGAATTCCTAAAGTTTTACTTTTGTGGTTGGCATGTTTTCTGGGAATGGTGTAACCTATGACTTCTTCCAGGTGGTGGGAGGGAGCAAAGGGAGGGATTTAGCTTGCTGGTAGCTCCAGAAGGAACCCTAGAGTTTTATTTGGCTTTGGCTTCTGGTCTTCTATGTTAGATGATACTGTCCCTCCCCCTGAAAATTGGTCTAGTTGTAAGTTGTCCCCTTCCCCCGATCATGGAAAAAGCAAGGAATGTCCTTAGTTAAATGCCTTCTCAAATCTGACTCTCCAAAGTTGCAGACCCTTTTGTACATACTCTGTTTGGCTTTTAGACTGCAGGGCTGACTGTAGCTGGCAGAGCGCACCCGCAGGGATAGCACTGGAGGAGCCACTAAATGTCTGAAGGAATACTCAACGGTGACCGAGTCAGGAAGGATGGAGTGTTTGGGGAGCCTCCTGCCCAGGAAAGGCAGTGGAGTAGAATTTTCCGATAGCCTCTGCAGCATTTAGATACCTAGCTTAGCTCTGCATGAGATTCCAGGCTAGAAGTAGGAAAAACGCACAGAAGTACACGCTTGTTTTTGTTACTATATTGTGTATAAAAACGAATTCATTCAGCACACAACCCCTGTGAGTTCCAGCTGCTGCCTCAGCTCTTTTTTTCCAGGTCGGCCACCAAGTAGGGTTGGGTGTTCTTCAGGGCCTCAAGGAGCAGGTCTTTGCAGGTCAGGTCCCAGGCTGGAGCGAAGCTGTAGAGCTTCCTCATCATCTTTGGATTGGTGGGCTCCACCCGCACAGCGTGGTACTGCTCCTCTGCCAGGACCTTCCCGTACAGAGCGTCCAGCAGCCCATCCACGTCTGTGACCCGTGCAATGAGGGCTGCCCGGTGCTGGTCCACAAAGTGCGGTCCTGGGGGCAGGAGGGAGTAGATCAGATGAACTGGCACCCGGGTTGGGTGCTGGAGCCTGTCCCTACTGAACACTGCTTTCTTCAGAATTGCTCTGAGGGGGTGGAGCTGAAGGCCGGCAGCCCACCAGGACTCCAGATAGAGTGGGATTGGTCTCCCTTTCTCCTCAACCAGGCGGGGCCCAGGGAGGTGTGTGCGTAAGTGGGTGGGAAGGGTTGGCTCAGCCTTGGTGCGCTCCTGGTTCTCTTGGCTGCAGGAATAGACAGGCTGCACGGGTGTGGTGCCCAGAGCAAGCGAGTTTGGGTGTCAAGGCCTCACCTGATGACACGGCTGAGGTTGGGGTACCGTCCTTGGTCTCAGCTGGCACGGCTGCAGAGCCTGTAAGGGAATAAGTGGTTCTCTTCCCTTTCTTTTCTCCAGGGTATCTGGGGTCAGGGGCCTTTTGGGCAGGAAGTCAGTCAGGACCAAGCGCGGGGAAACCTTCCCAGCAGGAGTTGTTTTCATTAGAGGGTAGGAGGAACAGAAAACGAAAGAGCCCAAGGGGCAAACGTTCGGGTTGGGGGTTGGGTGTACTGAGGGGGTCTTGGAGGACGGAGGAGGTTCTGGAGGGCGTGGCGGGGTTCGCTCACCTTTGCGCGTGATCTCCTGCAGCTGCTCCGCGGTCTCCAGCATGCCCATGTCCCGCAGCACTTGGGCAGTGAGCTCGGCGCTGTAGGCTTCCAGGTAGCAGCTGACGAGCTTGTCGGTGAGGTCCACGGCGTCCATGGACTGCAGTGCCCCCTGCGGGATGCGCCCATAGCCATCGCGCAGGGGCACTGAAAGCAGCTTCAGCTTGAACTTCTTGAACTCGTCGGCGGTCAGGTTCTCCAGCGCGTCGAGGATGGCGTCCCGCGTGCACCCCATGGTTCCGGGGTTCCCCGCTGCCGCAGCTGCCTCAGCTGCCGCTCACCCCAGGTATCCACCGACCAGGAAGTCTGCTCTTGGGCGGGACCTGCATCCCATGCACTCCCCATCTCTCCGCCTTTTCCAGACACCCGCCTCTGCCCCAGCCCTTTGCCCTTAGGCAGGGGTTCGGTTGTCCCAAACTACCATGTTGGTCCCCTGTCCCGACCCTCCCCGCATCCCCCAACCCCAGCCTCGGGTTAGTTCCTTGGCCATTGGGCAGGAGGAGAGCCAGGCACCAGGAACCCATCCTCCAGCTGACCCAGAAGGAGGAACTGGGCAGAGAAGGGCTAATGGGTGGTACCTGCAACTCCAGGCTTGCACTAGCTAGCACGGGCCAGGAGAGTTCAGGGGCATGCCAAGGCTCAGAATCTTGGAATTTTAGAACCCTGAAATCTCCATCCTCTAGCACATGTCATGGGATCTTAGAATCAGAATCTTAACAGCCAGAACCTTGTAGCTCCCCCAATTCCACATACTGGGGAGAAATGAGTTGTAAAAGAAAATGGTGATGAATAGCTGTGTGTGTTTTCTCCCTCAGCCTCAGGTTCCTTATGTGTAAAGTGGGGATAACACTGGCTCATCCATTTAGTAAATAATCCAACATAACATGAGTTACCTGGTGGTTCCTGAAACCTTGCCAAATGCTTCCTGGGAGAGCCAGGATTTGGTCCCAGGAGAATTTCTTGGGACATGATGATAAGAGACACAGTGGTTGAGAAAATTCTTGACTGGAGGGAAAGTCATGGATGGAGAGTCACTCTGGGCCCAGGGGTCTTGACCCAGAAGAGCAGGTGAGAGGTACACGGGGTGGGGTTGGAGCCCAAGCTGTGCCTAGAATCCTTCACTTGCTCTTAACAGGGCTGGGAAGGCCCGTTTGGCCTGGCCCTGTGGATCGCACGCCTTGTCTTGCACCACACCTGCTCTCCCTCCGTCCGCGTTCCAAGCACACTGGCCTCGGTTCCCCAGGTGTGCCAGGCTCCTCTGCTTCTTTAAGCCTTCGCACATGCTGTTCCTGTAACCTGCAAATCTGTTCCCTCACTCTTTGCCTGACACTGTTGAGACTTCAGGTCTCAAGTTAAATGTCACTTCCTCGGGGGGACCAGGTTTAGAATCCCTCCTAGAGTAATTCCAAACACCTGCTACTTGTTCGTAGCT
>PVJI01009917.1:0-62939 GCA_004026765.1 Micronycteris hirsuta | reverse complement strand
ATGAGTACACTGATTTGTTTGTCTGCTCCAGAGCTTAAAAAAAATCTGATTTTGAATTATAGCTGCAAAATTATAACATAGAATCAGTCTGGACTATATTTGTAACTTTATGTTCCAAAACCCTGGGTTGCATTTTGTTTTTGTTTGTTTGTTTTTTTACTATAGTTTATTGATTATGCTATTACACTTGTCCCATTTTCTCCCCTTTATTCCCCTTCGCCCCACACACTCCCACCCACCCACATTTCCCCCCTTTAGTTCTTGTCGATGGGTCATACATATGAGTTCTTTGGCTTCTATATTTCCTATAGAAGAATAATATATTTCCTATACTATTCTTAACCTCTCCCTGTCTATTTTCTACCTACCATTTATGCTACTTATTCTCTGTACCTTTTCCCCCTCTCTCCCCTCCCACTCCCCTGTTGATAACCCTCCATGTGATCTCCACTTCTGTGGTTCTGTTCCTGTTCTAGTTGTTTGCTTAGTTTGCTCTTGCTTTTGTTTTAGGTGTGGTTGTTGACAACTGTGAGTTTGCTGTCATTTTACTGTTCATATTTTTTATCTTCTTTTTCTTAGATAAATCCCTTTAACATTTCATATAATAAGGGCTTGGTGATGATGAACCCCTTGACCCTGACCTTATCTGAGAAGCACTTTATCTGCCTTTCCATTCTAAATGGTAGTTTTGCTGGATAGAGTAATCTTGGATGTAGGCCCTTGCCTTTCATGACTTGGAATACTTCTTTCCAGCCCCTTCTTGCCTGCAAGGTTTCTTTTGAGAAATCAGCTGACAGTTTTATGGGAACTCCTTTGTAGGGAACTGTCTCCTTTTCTCTTTTTGCTATTAAGATTCTCTCCTTATCTTTAATCTTGGGTAGCTTAATGATAATGTGCCTTGGTGTGTTCCTCCTTGGGTTCAACTTCTTTGGGATTCTCTGAGCTTCCTGGACTTCCTGGAAGTCTATTTCCTTTGCCAGGTAGGGAAGTTCTCCTTTATTATTTGTTCAAATAAGTTTTCAATTTGTTGCTCTTCCTCTTCTCCTTCTGGTACCCCTATAATTCGGACGTTGAAACATTTAAAGATGTCCTGGAGGTTCCTAAGCCCCTCCTCATTTTTTTGAATTCTTGTTTCTTCATTCTTTTCTGGTTGAATGTTTTTTCTTCCTTCCGGTCCACACCGTTAATTTGAGTCCCAGTTTCCTTCCCATCACTCTTGGTTCCCTGTACATTTTCCTTTATTTCACATAGCGTAACCTTCATTTTTTCATCTAATTTGCGACCAAATTCAACCAATTCTGTGAGCATCCTGTTTACCAGTGTTTTGAACTATGCATCTGATAGGTTAGCTATCTTTTTGTTGCTTAGTTGTATTTTTTCTGGAACTTTGATCTGTTCTTTCATTTGGGCCTTTTTTTTTTCTTGACACACCTGTTACGTAGTAAGAGGCAGAGCCTTAGGTGTTCACCAGGGCAAGGTAACCCGTGTCGCTGTGTTGTGATGCTGTCTGTGCAGGAGGGGTCTGACAAGGAACAATGGTGCATGCTCTGCTGTCTGCCGGCTTTCAGTCACTTCCCCTGCTACCCACAAGCAAATTGGGCCCTTCTGTGCTGATTCCCGGGTAGGTGGGCTTGTGTATATTCTAGGACCCTGTGGGTCTCTCCAACGAGCTCCCCGGTGAGGCTGGGAGTTACTCCCACTGCCTCCTCAACCCCCACAGGTGTTTTCAGTGGGTGGTTTGAGGCTTTATTTCCCCTTGCTGTAACCCCGAGCTTCGCAGTCTGTTTCACTCCCCAGCTGTTACTTTATCTGCGACCACCTACTCCACCAGCTGCAGCCTCGTTGGCCAGCTGCAGCATTGCCCGCCCTGCTCCACAAATCGCTGCCTTGCTGCAAGCGCTCTCTGCCCAGTTCTGCCCCTGGTACCAGTCTGGATGAATGTGTCTTCTTTAACTCCCTGGTTGTTGGACTTCCATACAGTCCAATTTTCTGTCAGTTCTGGTTGTTTTTGTTTTTAAATTATTGTTGTCCTTCTTTTGGTTGTATGAGGAGGCACAGTGTGTCTACTTACGCCTCCATCTTGGCCGGAAGTCCTGTTTTTGTTTTTGTTTTGTTATTAGGAAGATCTATTATTAATTAGGCTAAATGGCCAGAATCAGTGCTACCAACCTTCTAGTTCTTTTCAAATTAGGAAACTTGGGCATAAACCCATGTTCTACCTTACGACCCTAGAAAAGTCACTTAAGCAGCTCTAACCTTTAGTTTCCTTATTTATAAAGCGTTGTACTCTGCCCTGGCTGGTGTAGGTCAGTGGATTGAGCGGGGGCTGCAAACCAAAGGGTCGCCGGTTCGATTCCCAGTCAGGGCACATGCCTGGGTTGCAGGCCAGGTCCCCAGTGGGGGCCACGTGAGAGGCAACCACACATTGATGTTTCTCTCCCTCTCTCTCCCTCCCTTCTCTTCTGTCTAAAAATAAATAAATAAAATCTTTTTAAAAATTAAAAAAAAAAAAGAGTTGTACTCTGATCTCTGTGGTTTCTCCCTAGAGTAATAGTCCATTTGATTCTGATCTTGTGAAAGGCAGGTCACCTATGGAAGAATTAGGAGAAGCAAATGGAATGATGATCTACTTTCAACCAGTCATTTGAAAGGAGAGTATGTGTGATTCTCAAGAGACTGCATAGGCACTGAGTTTGGTTCTATTTTATGGCTTGCTTATGGTGGGGTGGAGGTAGAAGTTGGGGAAACATTTTTATAAACAATGTGCTGGAGAAGGGTATGAGGTTACACATTCACTTCAAGAATTAATGCAATCACTGATGACATGCTCAGAGACTAACATTATAATACTGTGACTTCAACTTTAATTTTAAATGTGTTCTGGATTAATTTGGTAGTTCACTAAAAGCATCCAAGAACTGAGAGGTCTTTTCCTTAAAAGAGAATTACCATCTAAATTAAATATATGCTATATTCCATGGCCATCAGAAACAAGAAAAAGTAAAGCAATGTTCCTTAAAATCCATGACAACTCAGCTTTTATTAGAATATTTAGGGTTGTTCCCATAGTTTTGACATATTCAGTGACTTTCTACTTGGGCTTTAAATGATTAGGTTATTTCCCTTAAACTTAGAGTGTTATTTGTGATTGTTCCATAGACCCATTACCACTCCACTGCTTCGTATAAGAGGCAGCAGAGTGGTTGCCACACATCTCTATTCTCCTTTGGTTTCTCTGTGTTTTTGGACTGATGTCAGGTTCTTTCCTTAAACTCTTTGACTTTGGTGCTCCAGAATTTGACTATGCTTCTCCTTTATTTCACTGACCTGCTTCACTGTCCCCCTTTATTCTCTGTCTGACAGTCCTTCTTCATTTAATATATTATCTAGAGGTGAAAAGTTCTGTTATTCATTCACTAAATTCATTCTCTCAAAGAATTCCTTTCTATGGCACTGTACTGCTTAAATAGTCATGACTTCCTCTGGGGGATTGAACATGGCTGCAAATATTTTGTGATTCTTCCCCACAGGAGGCAGAATTTTCCCCTCCCTGTGTAGCTGGGCTGGCCCTGCCTTTTTTTTTTTTTTTTTTTTTACCAATCCAGTGTGGCAGAAATAATGTGGAGTAATTTCTAAGGCTGGACCTTAAAGAGATCTTTAGCTTCTGCTTTTTTGTGCTTAAAAGATTGATTCTTAGAGCTGAGCTGCCTTGCTGTGAAGAAGCCTGCCCAGCCGTGCAGAGGAGCAGCTGGGCTCTGGTCATCAGCCCAAGCTGAGCTCCAGGCCAGCAGCCAGGCCTTCCAAGGGTCAGCTCTGGGATTGATTCAGGACCTTCCAGCCATGCAGCATGGAAGCCAACACCTTGTGAAACAGAACTGCCTCATCATCCCACAGAATCATGAGAAAGGATGAATGATTATTTTGGCTGCTAAGTTTTGGGATGGTTTGTTACATAGCAATAAAGACCCAAAACAAAAACTGGTACCTAGATGTGCGGTGCTACCATAACAAAACATCTGGCATCAGCTTTGAGACCAGGTGGCTGTGAAGACCTGAAAGGCAGTAAGAAGGCTATTAAATGTTTGCTGGAAGAACAGTGAGGAAATTGCTATTGGAGAATATAATATAGTACCCTTGCTTTTTTGTGGTGACAGAAAAATCAGTAAGACTGTCCCCTACAGTGACTTGGAAGATAGAAAATGAACTTAATGAATTTGTGGATCTAGCATAAGAGATTTTTCCAGCAGAATATTGGAAGTGCCATTCACTTCTTTTTTTAACCACCTATAATCAAAGTATTGCAGAGATGAATTAAAGAAGAGACTGTTTAGAGTTTAAGTAGACTTTAAAGGAAGTATTTCCTTTCTAGAGCCATAATAAAATTGTTTCTCATGAACAGCTTCCCTACCCAGCAAATACTCTGAGAAATGGCCTCAGGTCAAAAGATCAGATCCAGAGCACTACTGCCGGTAAAACTTGGTCTCCAGGTGAAAATAAAAGCCAGGGCACAGCTCTAAGACCTTGTATTAAAATTTCAAAAGATTTCAGGCAGAGCCTCCTAGATCTCAGCTGGACAGAAGGGCTCTAGGAGGAATCTCAATGGTGTTATCTCACAGCATCATGGAACTGATTTAGGTGACAAGATCCTGGACTTCAAGACTGCACTTGATGCCATAGTGGGATAAAACTTTGCTGAGAGGGAGTTGGGGCTTGGCAGAGGGTGAGTATGCTTTGTATGGATGGGAATGGGAATCTGTGGACAGAGAATAGACTGGTGGATTAAACCTGGCTGCACATTCCTTGATACTCCTCCCACTGAAAGGTGGTGTTTGCTTCCTCTCCCCTCAAATCTGGGCTGGCCATATAACTCCTATGACCAACAGAATGTTGGGCTTCTAGGACTCTGCCGTAAAAGATCAGCGGTTTTCACCTTTGAACTTGGAATGCACCCTCTTAGAACCCAGCCACTATGCTGTGTGAGGGCCCTCCAACAGCCATGTGGAGTCTCACAGAGGGAGGTGCCAGCCAGCGGTCAGCCCCAACTCCCCACCTGATGAAGGAGAACATTTTGGATCTTCCAGTTGTCTTTATGCTGGCCAACACCATGAAGCAGAAGAACTACCCACAGAATCATGAGAAATAAAACCGCATTTCTTTTAAAGCCTTTAAGGTTTGGAATATGCACAAAAGCCAATATCCTTCCCATCCATAAACTATGAATTCTAGCCTTCCTCTGGGGAAGGCTTTAGCTATGCCCTTCCAAACATCTGAATGTACTTTTTTCAGCTCTCTGCATTTTTGTATTTCAGGGTTTTTTAGCATTTATTTATATATTTTATTTATTTATTCATTTTAAATATGTTTTATTGATTATACTATTACAGTTGTCCCATTTCCCCCCCTTTATTCCCCTCCACCCTGCATGCCCCCTCCCACCTGCATTCCCTCCCTCCCTTTAGTTCATGTCCATGGGTCATATGTATAAGTTCTTTGGCTTCTACATTTCCTATGCTATTCTTAACCTCTCCCTGTCTATCTTCTACCTGCCATTTATGCTACTTATTCTCTGCACCTTTTCCCCCTTTCTCCCCACCCACTCCCCTGATGATAACCCTTGATGTGATCTCCATTTCTGTGATTCTGTTCCTCTTCTAGTTGTTTGCTTAGTTTGTTTTTGGTTTTGGTTTGGTTGTTAATAACTGTGAGTTTGTTGTCATTTTACTCTTCATATTTTTTATGTTCTTTTTGTTAGATAAGTCCTTTTAACTTTTCATATAATTATGGCTTGGTGATGATGAACTCCTTTAACTTGACCTTATCTGGGAAGCACTTTATCTGCCCTTCCATTCTAAATGATAACTTTGCTGGATAGAGTAATCTAGGCTGTAGGTCCTTGCCTTTCATGACTCTGAATACTTCATTCCAGCCCCTTCTTGCCTGCAAGGTTTCTTTTGAGAAATCAGCTGATAGTCTTATGGGTACTCCTTTGTAGGTAACTGTTTCCTTTTCTCTTGCTGCTTTTAAGATTCTCTCCTTATCTTTAATCTTGAGTAACTTAATGATGATGTGCCTTGGTGTGTTCCTCCTTGGGTCCAACTTCTTTGGGACTCTGAGCATCCCAGACTTCCTGGAGGTCTGTTTCCTTTGCCAGACTGGGGAAGTTCTCCTTTATTATTTGTTCAGATAACTTTTCAATTTCTTGCTCTTCCTCTTCTTCTGGTACCCCTATGATTTGGGTGTTGGAACATTTAAAGATGTCCCAGAGGTTCCTAAGCCTCTCCTCAATTTTATGAATTCTTGTTTCTTCATTCTGTTCTGGTTAAATGCTTATTTCTTCCTTCTGGTCCACACCGTTGATTTGAGTCCCAGTTTCCTTCCCATCCCTATTGGTTCCCTGTACATTTTTCTTTATTTCACTTATTATAGCCTTCATTTTTTTCATCTGATTTGTGACCAAATTCAACAAATTCTGTGAGCATCCTGCTTACCAGTGTTTTGAACTATGCATCTGATAGGTTGGCTATCTCTTTGTGGCTTAGTTGTATTTTTTCTGGAGCTTTGATCTGATCTTTCATTTGAGCTTTTTTTTTTTTCATATTTCTTTTGTCTCGGCATGCCTGTTACATAGTAAGGGGCGGAGCCTTAGATGTTCACCGGGGTGGGGCAACCCACGTTGCTGCATTGTGAAGCTGTACGTAGGGGAGGGGTCCAAGAGGGAACAATGCCACTTGCTCTGCTCTCTGCCGGTTTTCAGTCACTTCCTCAACTACCCGCAATCAAATTGGTTCTTTCTGGTGCTGATTCCCAGGTGGGTGGGCTTGTGTACATTCTAGGACCCTGTGGGTCTCTCCTGTGAGGCTGGGAGTTTCTCCCATTGCCAGCTCAACACCCACAGGTGTTTTTGATCAGAGGCTTTGAGGCTTTATTTCCCTGTGCTGGAGCCCTGGGCTATGCGGTCGGTCTGGCTCTCCAGTTGTTCCTCCCGGTTTATCTGCACATGAATGTGGGACTGACCGCCCAGCCTGCAGTCCACTGCCTCGCTGGGTCCGACAGCCACCACCTTGCTGTGAGTCCTCCACCCGGCTGCCTGTCTCTGCCCCTCCTACCATTCTGGATTATTGTTTCTTCTTTAACTCCTTGGTTGTCGGACTTCGATACAGTTCGATTTTCTGTCAGTTCTGGTTGTTTTTTGTTTTTAAATTTGTTGTTGTCATTGTTTTCGTTGTGCGAGTAGGCACAGTGTGTCTACCTATGCCTCCATCTTGGCCGGAAGTTTCAGTATTTCAGTTCTTTATTATACAAATATTTATTGTGCACTGGGTGCTAGAAACTGTGGACAATACTATAATGGCATAGGATCAAAATGCGACTCTATTTGACTCCTGCTTTTCCATGGACCTATCCAATACTGGCAATGGTGTCAGTTTTCATTTATAGTGACTGTTTCATTCTTTGCTTTCTTTTCAAATGCCTTAAAATTTTTCCTTACTATTTCTGGCCCGCATGATTGAAATAGCCTTTCAGCTGCCCCCTTGTTTTTAACCCCTCCTCCTTAAGTCCATTCATGCAAGTCTCTACTGCTCAGTGACTCATTATTTTGCCCTCTCACGTCGCTGAGACTCTGAGGAGTTCATGTGGGAGATGGTAGCTGTTCATTTGCAGTCTGTGGAGGGAGGTGTATCCTTAATGTCTAGTAAAACTTCCAGAAGACCTTAAAGGTAGGCACTTTTCCCAGAAATCTTATCACCAATCTGTCTTGTGGGCTTTTGCCACCTGGGGAGATTTAGAAAATAATGATAATAATAATAATTATTATTATTGAGAAATGTTTTGAACTGTACATCTGATAGGTTGGCTAATAATAATAATTAGTATTATTATTTTGGCCTTACCTGGACCAAATTGAATTGCTCTATGGGAGTGGGGCCTGGATTTTAGGGGGGTTTTTTAATAGTGCCCCAGGTGGTTCTAATGTGAAGCCAAAATTGAGAACCACTGTCATCAGTTTGTGAGTCTTCTCAGTGATCTCTGCACCAGCAGCGGCCCCATTAACCAGGAATTTGTTTGCAATGCGAATACTTGGTGCCTACTTCAGACTTAATCAGAAACTCTGAGGGTAGGACCTCTTACTTTATGTTTTAACAAGTTCTCCAGTGTTTTTCATGGATATCAGTGTAAGAGAAACACTTTCCTAGATAAATCTTAGTTCCCTTCTGGCTCTCAAAACTACAGCTAGATTTGGGACAGGTGTTATTTAAAGTTGCTATACTGGCAAGATCTGAAACATTTGTAAGGGACATAAACTGGCATACCAAGTGTCTTGTTAGTGACACCCCTCTAAAAAATTGTTTAAAATAAAGGAGCAAATTAATCAGGGACATTGATGCTTTGTTTCCCAGAGAGAGAACTCAAAGAGGTGAATTTAAATTTCAGTTAGATATATGTTAGAACCCAGAAACATCTTAAAGTAGTACTAAACATTCTGAAGGGGTATAAAATGACTTTTGCATCAATTTTCAGTGAGATAAGTATACAAACTCTGTTTTGAATTGTTAGGCTATATCCCTGCCTGAGGTGAGACACAGGGATCTCTGAAGTACCTTCCAGTTCTTAGTATATATTGACTGGAAATACCGTTGGGTCATCGTTTGTTTACTTTTTCCCTGGTTATTTTGGAAATGCTTTCAAAGTGAAATAAGGGCTAGTGGAACGTAAAGACGCCGAACTTGAGTGTTGTTCCAGTCTTAGAGACTTGGGGGAGAGATTGTCAAATGAATTCACGTGCTTTAAAAAGCTTTTATGATTTTTAAGTGAGGTTCAAAAACTAAAAATGGGATTAGGATCCTAAAACCCTTCACTCTTAACATTGTTTCTTTGCACTGATTTAGTGCATTTGTGTATTAGAAATAGAGATCTGATTTGGATTGAGTCTTCTTGTCTGCAATAATATGGTCTGGAAAAAATTTCCCAGACACATAAACAGTATTAAATTTTGTAATGACAAAAGACCGCTGTGCTCTAGCTTTCCAGTTAAATGCTTCAATGAGAAAAATTAACATCCGTTAATATATAGGAATGCTTGGGACTTTCCATGCATCATTAAATTCAGATGTTATATGTTTATATATTGACTCTTAGATCAGTGTAACAGTAGGACAAAATGTTAGCTGAGGAAGTAGATTATAAAATATGTAACGGGAGACATTGCAGAAAATTGTACGTTTTCATCTTTGTTTTTCAAAAGATTGTAATAGAACCCAGTTGTAATGCAGATGTTGCGATAAATTGATATCTTAATCAGTTGAGACTATTATGACAAATTACTGTAGACTGGCTGACTTAACAAACATTTATTTCTCACAGTTCTGGTGGATAGAAAGTCTGAGTTCAAGGTGCATTATGTCTGATGAGAGAGAGCTCACATCCTAGTTCATAGACAGCCACCTTGCTGTGTCCTCACTTGGTAGAGGGGCAGGAGAGCTCTCTGGGGTTCCTTTTATGGGCACACTACTTCCATTATCAGGGCTTCCCCTCATGACCTCATTACCTCCCAAAGACATTACTTCCTAATACTATCTCATTGGAGGGTAGGTTTTCCATGTATATTTGAGAAGGACACGCACGTTCAACCATTGCAGTTGAAGAAAAGATTTAAATACTCAGCTTCTTCTTTAGCTTTTGAGAGACCTGAGACTGGCATAGTTAATTTGACTGAATGAGACAGTGTGGTCTGATGGAGAAGGCTTGAAATTTGAGTCTGAGGACTTAGGTTCTTTTTATATCTATTTCTTCTTGGTTTTGTCACCTTGGACATGGTAACTTCTTTGGGCCTGCCTTATTTTCTTTACAAAATGTGAAAAATAATATTTAACTCAATGACTTGTTGTAAGTATAAAATAAATATAAATGAAACTGATTTGAAATGAGGAAACTAGATATTACATTATTATTAATACTAGATTTTTATTCTTTTATTGAGAAGGAACTCATCAAAGGAAATCTACATTAGGTGATTAGAGGAAAAGTTTATAATTCTTAAAAATATAAAAGTTCTTTGCAAATAATTTTCAGTTAGAATAAATATGGTGAACCTGAAGTAAGTTATAGTTCTCTAACAGATTAGTTATAGTAGTTTCTCACTACGATTACTTAAAATTCTTACTGTAGCCCTAGCTGGTGTGGCTCAGCTGGTTGGAACATTGTGCCATAAACCAATAGGTCTCGGGTTCAATTCGCAGTCAAGACACATACATACCTAGGTTTCAGGTTCTATCCCCGGTCAAGGCACATACAAGAGGGCAACCACTGTCCCTCCCTCTCTTTTTCCCCGTTCCCCCATCTCTCCTTCCCTCCCTCTCTTCATTTCTCTCTAAAATGCAATGAAAAACATGTTCTCAGGTGAGGATAAAATAAATAAGAATTAAAATATTAATATAATTTGAGATTTGTATCTCTGCTTTCATAGAAATACTGTGTTTAAAATGGAAAGTATATTTGCAATGTATAAAAATTATATTGTATACCAGAAGCATCATCATGGCCGAATCACTTTCTGGAATTATGCAGCAATTTCTTTTCTGGCACATTAGAGATGTAATGGAAGAATATATGTTAAAATGTTCCACACATCAAATGTCTTTATCATGCTCACTACACATAAATGCAGTTGTGTATTTTATGTATAAGCCTTTGAAAAATAAATTGTGAATGAGAAACTCATGCTCCAGGGGTGCTAAATATGAGTTGGTATAAAGCTAGGTTGTCATGCACGCTAACTGTGCTCTCTCGCTTGCAAAATAATTTAATAGTAGTAAGTAATTATTAAGCAGGCTTTACATATAAATTGGTAAATCCAAAGTAAATTTCAGACATGTCCAATTTTTTAATCTTTGAAAAATAACAAGATTGTAAGATTATTGCTAAAGATATCTGAAATAAAATTTAGGGTCAGTACTCTGAGCTGGATTTAAGCACTTAATAAACCAAAACAGGATCATTTGATCATCAAATATAACATATATAATAACCTTCCCAGCAAACTTTCTGCAGTTACATGGGCACTGAAAAATTTTCATACCAACTTAAAAATTTTTTGTTTTAGAATGTTGTCACATTTCAAATGAATATACAAAGTCTGTCCAGAAGATATCCAGCTATGTAATATGAAAACATAGAGCTATTTATTGAAGAAGACACAAGAAACATTGTACATAGGACAATGATGCCTCAGTCCCCTTCAAAGTAGACACCTTGGGACCTCACATAATTCTCTCAATTGCCATCAGCTGCCCCATTGTATTTTCCTGAATCTCATTGAGGGTCTGAAATCTCTTCCCTTTCAAAGGTGATTTTAGTTTTGGGAAAAGCCAGAAGTCATAGGACACCAAATCTGAGCTGTAGTGGGACTGAGTCACCTGGGTGATTTGATGTTTTGCAAAAAATCTCTGCACAAGACATGATGCATGAGCGAGCGCACATTGTCATGATGAAGTTGCCAATCACCAGTTACCCATAGATGCAGCCTTCTGAATCATCAGAATAGTTTCTGCCGAAGAATGTCCAAACTTAACGCAAAATTGGATGCAGATTCATTGCTGTACTCGCTCAGTCATTTTGAATGCAACGGTCACATAGTACACATGCTCACTCAGTGATGTCTACCACCCCCTGACTAGTACAGTGAAGTCATCATTATTCACACATGTGCATTCCAGTCCACTCTCCTTGGCTTCCAGGTTACATCGATGTGGCACAAACCATTCTCATCATATTAACAATGGCTAGACTTTTTCTGGACAGATCTCTTATATGAAATATAAACTATTGCAAATGATTTTTTGAAGATCCTAAAATTGGCTTTTATTTACCTCAAAGGTAAAAGTAATGAATTTAAAAGGGTAGCTGCATTTAATAATATCATAATTCCAGAGAACTTCAGCCATATTTCTGAGCTGTGTCTTAAAAAGTTATTTACTTGTGACCATATCTAATGAAATCAGTAGGTTATATTTTAAGAGCTGAGTCTCCTTATTTGGATAGATGTGCGGTTTTAAATTTGGTGCAGAGCCCTGGCTAGTGTAGCTTGGTGGATTGAGCGCAGGCCTGCGAATCAGAGGGTTGCTGGTTCGATTCCCAGTCTAGGGCACATGCCTGGGTTGCAGGCCAGGTCCCCAGCGCGGGGGGTCACGTGAGAAGCAACCACAAATTGATGTTTCTATCCCTCTCTTTCTCCTTCCCATCTCCTCTCTCTAAAAATAAATCTCTTTTAAAAAATAAGTAAATAAATTTGGTGCAGAAATTACAGGGTTTGACAGGACATCTGATAAATAAGTAAGACCAATTGTGTATGAAGACTGAGTGAGAGAAATTAACATTTGTAGACTGCTTGGGAAAAGCTAAGGGCTCATCTAAGTATGTGGATATGGGATTTTAAAATCTGTTATGTCTAAATTTCTGTAGAAATTTTTCTATAACTTAAGGGAGTTCAGGGAGTGAGTATGATTTGAGATGTAAGTAGGATCCTGTATATATAGCTTTACTAGGATATGCTTTGAAGTGAACAGTGAGCTGACTTATGAAATTTATTTCTCATATTATGTCTTATGATGGAGAAGTTCTCTGAATACAGTATCTCCTTTTTTTTTTTTTAAGTAACTGCAGCTATTTCAAGATATCTATACTTTCTCATAGAATGAAGACAAACACAGAGATGGTGTGTCTAAGAAATTTTAAAAGGTGTAGGCCTCCTGATTGAAGCATTGTTGAATTACTGGAATCATTTTTATTGACGTAAGTATAAGTATTTGAAGAATGTTATTTTGGTCAATGTTGACTTGTGTTCTTTGTTGAATAAATATTCATTCTCTGTCAAATACCTTTATCATTGTTAGTGCTGTTTGAGTTTATATTCTTCTGCAACTTCAGTTGCATATCTTGAATTAATTTAACTCAGCACCCTGAGAGAACGAATAAACCCATGACCTTGGAGCTGGAAGAGCCCTTAGAGATGCTCTGGTTCATGCCCTTTATCCATTATAAGAAATTCGTTTGCAGTGTCCCTGACAAATGATCATATTATTTACCTAGACCTTGGTGGGGAGAAGGGGTTGAACTGTTTCACAGACTTGCCTTTTCTATGGATGTTCCGCTACAAATTGAATCAAAATATGACTTTCTGAAATGTCACCCACCTAGGTCTTCCTCTAGAGCATTTCACCATATTGTTTCCCTTCTCATTTTTGTTGTTTATTTTATTTTTTCGGTTACAGTTTACATTCAGTATTATTTTGGTGTACAGCATAGTAGTTAGATAGTCATATACTTTACAAAGGATTCCCTGTGATATTTCCAGTACCCACCTTTCATACTTAGTTGTTACAATATTATTGACTATATTCCCTATGCTGAACTTTACATCCCCGTGACTGTTTTGTAATTACCACTTTGTGCTTCTCAGTCCCTTCACTGTTTTTACCCATTCCCTCAAACCCCGGTCTGACAACCATCAGTCTGTTCTCATATCCACAAGCCTGCTTCAGTTTTATTTGTTTGTTTTGGTCTGTAGATTCCACATGTAAGTGAAATCATATAGTATTTGTCTTTCTCTGACTCACTTATTTCACTTAGCATAATACCTTCTAGATCCATTCATGCTGTTGCAAATACTAAGATTTTATTCTTTTTTTATGACTAATAGTTCATTGTATATGTATACCACTGTGTTCTTTATCTACACATCCATAGATGGGCACTTGATTATCTTTTCATATGTTAATTAGCCATCTGTGTGTCCTCTTTGGAGAAGTGTCTCTTCAGGTCCTCTGCCCATTTTTTAATTGGATTGTTTGTTTTTCTGGCATTGAGTTGTATGAGTTCTATACAAATTTTGGATATTAACCCCTTATCGGATGTGTCTTTGGTGCATATCTTCATCCATTCAGTATGTTGTCTTTTTGTTTTGTTGATCATTTTCTTTGCTGTACAAAACTTTTTAGTTTGATATAGTCCCATATCGCATGGAGAAATGTCAAAGATATTTTAAAATATTTATTTATATGTTTTTTTAGAGCGAGAAAGAGAAACGTTGACTTGTTCCACCCATTCATGCATTCATTGGTTGACTCTTGTATGTGCCCTGACTGGGGATTGAACACAACCCTGGCGCATCAGAATGATGCTCCAAACAACAGAGCTACTCTGCCCGGGCAAAATGTCAGAAATTTTACTATGTTTTCTTCTAGGAGTTTTACGGTTTCGAGTCTTACATTTAAGTCTTTACATTCTACATTCTGTCTTTGTCTTTTACTTTTGCCATTTTAATTCTGCTATCTTGGTGTGGGCTACTTTGGGTTCATCTTGTTTGGAACTCTCCACACTTTCTATACTTGTATGTCTTTTTCCTTCACCAGGGTAGGGAAGTTTTCAGTGATTATTTCCTCAGATAGGTTCTCATCCCTAGCTCACTATCTTCTCCTTCTGGTGCCCCTGTGATTTGTACATGGTTACTGTTCATGTTCCAAATCTCCTTTAAACTATCCTTTATTTTAATCCTCACCTGAAGACATGTTTTCATGCATCTTAGAGAAGGGAAGGGGGATGGGGAGAGAGAGAAACATCAACTGGTTGCCTTTCATACACAACCCAACCAGGGATCAAACCTGCAGCCTAGGCCTGTGCTCCAACTGGGAATCAAACCAGCAATCTTTTGGTGCATAGGATGACACTCCAAGGAACTAAGCCACATGGCCAGGTCTAAACTATTCTCATTTAAAAAAATTTTTTTTTCCTTTTTGCTTCTCTGATTGGATGTTTTCTGATACTTTGTCTTCCAAATCACTGTCTCCATCCTCTGCTTCACCTGATCTGTTGATTTCTTCTAGTGTATTTTTCCATTTCAGCTATTGTATTCTTCATTTCTGGTTCTTTTTTTTTTTTTTTTATCCTCTGAAATGAAAACAGAACATCTTTATAAGCCTTCAAGTCAGATTGCTATAGAGGTAGGGAAGGGCTTCCTCCAAGGAAGGAATTCCTCCTGATTTCCAACCCAGAGTGCAGGTGACAGAATGTGAGGAATCTAAAAATATAATATTGTAGCAACTGAAAACAAGGCTCAAGAAGGTTGTCTGCAAAAAAATAAAACCCAGACCACCTGCTCACAAGCTAACCTGGAAGCTGGATCATCCTACTAACAAATATATGTCCTCTTCTCAAGTGCATTTTGCAGACAATTGTCATTATACTTTTGGCAAAACTTTTCTGTTATATAGCAATGTTTCTGGGAGGGATGATCATTAAGTGAGAATTTACCAAATAGATTCCTAAAACTAAGTTCCTCCTTAAATGGCAAAGATGGAGCCATGTGACCCAGAAACTGGAAAAAGATGGGTCAAGGTATTCACAGTTTGCAGGCAGGCTTACAATTACCCTCACTTGAGATAGAATTAATTTTGAGTAACTATCTAGTAGTAGGCATCCAATGGGGCTTCATGGCGCAATCTCCCTTATTACCTGACCTGCATGCTTCAGGAACGTCTCTTGTGTGGCTTAAGTGAGCCTCCTGCTGAAGTTTACTCTGGAGTACTATTGGCCTCTCTCAATGGAGTTGACTCTCAGACTGGCTGACTATGAGGATTGATCTTGACTGTGATGTATAAGTTGGTTTACTGGGGCTTAACCCCACAAAATGGGATTCACCCCAGCAAGTTCTGGCACCTGCTGACATCCCCCTTTGGTTGAGCCGATAATTTGGTCATTCTTTGATGTAGCCTGTGGCCTGAAGCCTGTCACCTGGCGTGTTGGTTCTGGGGCTTCTTGGGAGGGACTCTAGTGCAGGTCAATGTCAGGCATGCCTGTGACCAGCCCTGGGTTACCAGATTGGAACTACAAAGTGATCCACATTTTGTGGCTGCTTCTGCTTGGCCTGAGTACCCATGAGAGGGACTAAGCTGTGTAGCAAGCCTAGCTTCTACCAGCACCAAGCCTGGGGGCAGATAGGCACCCAAGACGTACCTCTGCCTGTCAGCTGCCTGTCCGGCTCAGTCACTGAAAATGCCTCCAGCAGAATGTGAGTTGTGTCAGGTAGGTTCTTAGTGAGTCACCAGGTAGGGGTGAGTAGTCTTTACCAGGTTGATACAGATTTAAACTCCAGGTGCTGGGCCTGAGGCCACTTAGCAAAAGTGTTAGTATACACTAAGGCCAGCTGCCACCTGCCACCTGCCTCCTGCCTAAGGCCAGAGTACCTGTGTGGTGGGGCAGGGTCTCAGGAAGTCATCAAGGTGAAGCTTGGAGTTCATTAGGTGAAAATATACTAAGATGCGGGCATGTGGAAGGAAGTCTCTGCACAGGAACAGTAGTGGCTCTTGTATGTATGTATGAGGGAAAAATGGCCCTTTCCCTAGAGTCCTTCCCTGTCATCTCTTTCACCCCCCTGAGTATGCTCAGATCACCTTGAGGGCCACCCAAGAAACTCTGCACTGCTGGCCCAGGCCAGCCACAGCCAGCCAACTCAGATGCAGGCCGGGAGCTCCGCAGGTCGGGGCCACAGGGAGTCAGGCGGTGAGGCCAGTGCATTCCTCTAGGCTGACGTGGCATGGAGGGCAGTGCTCGACTCAGGAAAGATGGTGTTGGAGAGGGACCCAGACAGGAACTTTGGCAGCTGTCCCTTCAGCTCTCTCCCCTAAGGTACACAACCCATTCTCTCCGTGAAGGACTCCAGTGTGCTCTGATCTGCTTTCCTCCCTCCAGAGCCCATTGTGAGTGGCCATAAATGAGACATTTTTTTCTCTGGCCCTTTGAAACCGTGCCTAGGTTTCCAGCAGACTCCTATCTCTCCCTGGTGGTCAGAATCCCCACTGCTTTTCACAGCCAGATGTTATTGGTGTTTCTCTGCCTGGCTCTGGTGTTCCAGGCTGGGAATCCCAGCATGGAGTTGAGAACCCTTGCTTCTAAGGAGGGATCTTTGCAGCAGACATATTCCTCCCAAATCTCATCTGCTGAATGTGGGTGCAGGGACAGCCCTTTCTGTATCTCCTCCCTTCCTACCAGTCTCGATGTGGCTTTTTCTGTAAATCCCTGGTTATAAGACTTCTGTTTAGCTAGTTTACAGTTGGCTATTCAGGTTGATTGTTCTATATAATTTAGTCGTAATTCGTGTTTGGTCCTGGGAGGATGTGAACGTAGTTTCCACCTACTCCACCACCATCTTGGATTCACCTTCCCTAATCATTTTTAATCTCAGCTGAATATCATCAGTTATCTGTGTTTCTCTGTGGATAATGGTTTTCAGGCAAGTAGCTCCTGATTTTTTGTTACCCACTTTATATTTAATCAGCAGGGTGTGATCTCACCAGCAGGGGCAGAGTGACTGTTGTCCCTTTATCTGGGTTCACCTATTAATGTGGTCCCAGATTACACAATAGTAATATTATAACTATAGTTAGCACTATTAGGTCAAAGTATGTATTTGTGTCAACTAAAATCTCTAGGTATTTTTCACGTGTTCATCCAGCAATATTCTTTACCATCCTGCCCACCGTCATGTTTATGGTATTTTGGGATCTGAGTCGAGGACTTTATTTGTCTCATACAATTCTCTTGGTTTTGGTTTTTGTCTTGTCTTGACACACAATTATGGTTAACTGCAGTTGGATGAGGCAGAATGGGAGGAGCTGAGAGTTAGAAATAGATACACTAAAGGAGGGAAGGCCTGAAGAGTTGCATAATTAAGCAACAGGTCCTAAGAGGAGGTTGAATCCATATAATATGGTAGGATGTCCACAGAGGATGCAGGTAGAAAGTGGTGCTCCAGTCCAACAGTTACAGTCAGGGATCATGAGGTGCCCTAACAAATGGGAGAGCATGAAGGTATAACATTCAGGGTCAGATGATGATAAATAATGTTGGGGCTGACAAACAAAAGAGAACACACTTATGAACAGGTAGCAGAACCATCTGTAATGGGATTCTGGGGTCGAAGGCAGGATGCCAGTCCCCAGAAGGGGGATGAATAAGCTCAGAAAAGGCTTCCTTGGGAGTGCTACTAGCACTAGGATATCTAGAATGAGAAACTCAGACCTAGGAAAGATAATTGAGACTTCACAGTCAAGAAAATACAAGAGAAACCCTTGAACATAACTTAGAACTGGACCACCCCCAAAAGGTAACCGTGGCAAGTGACTTTTTTCTTCTTTCTGCTTTTTTTAAATTATTTTATTGTTCAGTTACAGTTGTCTGCATTTTCTTCTTTTTCCTTACCAAATACATTATTAAATTGAAATGCTTCCTTTTATCTGCTTATTCTATGCCATCTTAAAGGTGGTTTGGATTTTAGTAAATGATTTTTTAAACAGTTGATTTTTTTTTAATTTTACTATTTTTTAAATGTTTTATGTAATGTTTCTTTCTGAATGTTACATAAATAATTTAAGGAACATTGAGTACTTTTAAATATGAATATGCAAAATTCATTTTGTTTTTCCAAAGGCAAAAATAATTTAATAATAGACTCTGCCCTTAATCATTTCTTCTATTAGTATTTTGCCATGACAGCATCAAACATGAGTCTCCATAGTAAAATATTGTTCTGAATTTTTATTCCCAATCCCTTTTGAAGCCATTATTGTTGTTTGTCAGCTTTTAAATCCTCTAAGTTGGATGTAAACTTAAGTTACAAAGCAAGAGTCTGGGGGAAAGGAGATAATGCATTATATCACATTTTATTTTGAAATTAGAATTGGCACATCCCTCTAGAATTACCCAAGGGGTCATTTTATAGAGCAGTGCTTGCTCAGAAGAGGTTCCTTGTAGTGACTGCAATGCAAGTCTTAGGCTACAACCGATACTCCAGACGTGGGGGTAGGATGTGGATGGGGAAGAGCTTGTTATGAAATGTAAGTAGAACCAAGTAGCATAAGAACAAGCTTTCCCAGTGTTGGTTGAAGAAAATCTGGATTCTAGTTTTTAATGGCTTAGCCTGGAGTCAGAATCCAGGAGGAAACTGGAGAGTTGCTTCACGCCCTGCCCCCCGTTGGGTTATCGCCCAATGATATCTCATCTAAGCTACTTTACGGTGCACATCTCACATGAAACCAGAAGACTTCTATACTCCTTGATCGATCCTGCCTTCAAGGTGTTGCCCTTGAGCTAAATCCTATGTAGGTAGATTATGTACCAATAAACATCAGAGTTAAATGCTTATTTTGGATACTTTTATTTCAGTGGTTTTTCTTTTCTTTTTCTCTTCCAGTTTCTGTGCTCCTACAGGGGAAAGTCATGATTACACTAACAGAGCTAAAATGTTTAGCAGATGCCCAGTCATCTTATCACATCCTAAAACCATGGTGGGATGTCTTCTGGTATTACATCACGCTGGTAATGCTGCTGGTGGCCGTGCTGGCCGGAGCGCTCCAGCTCACACAGAGCAGGGTTCTGTGCTGTCTTCCATGTAAGGTGGAATTCGACAGTCACTGCACTGTGCCTTGGCACATCCTGAAAGCCAGCGTGAACACATCCTCTGATCCTGGGACGCCGCTTCCGCTCCCCCTCAGGATCCAGAATGACCTCCACCGACAGCAGTACTCCTACATCGATGCCGTCTGCTATGAGAAGCAGCTCCACTGGTTCGCAAAGTTTTTTCCCTACCTGGTGCTCTTGCACACGCTAATCTTTGCAGCCTGCAGCAACTTCTGGCTTCACTACCCCAGCACCAGTTCCAGGCTTGAGCATTTTGTGGCCATCCTTCACAAATGCTTCGATTCCCCGTGGACCACCCGCGCCCTGTCAGAGACCGTGGCCGAACAGTCAGTGAGGCCCCTGACACTCTCCAAGTCCAAGGTTTTGCTTTCATCCTCAGGGTGTTCAGCTGATGTTGATGCCAATAAGCAGTCATTGCCCTACCCACAGCCTGGCTTGGAGTCAGCTGGCATAGAAAGCCCAACTTCCAGTGTCCTGGACAAGAAGGAAGGCGAACAGGCCAAAGCCATCTTTGAAAAGGTGAAAAGGTTCCGTATGCACGTGGAGCAGAAAGATATCATTTACAGAATTTATCTGAAGCAGATAATAGTCAAAGTCATTTTGTTTGTCCTCATCATAACTTATGTTCCATATTTTTTAACCTATATCACCCTTGAAATTGACTGTTCAATTGATGTGCAGGCTTTTACAGGATATAAGCGTTACCAGTGTGTCTACTCCTTGGCAGAAATATTTAAGGTCTTGGCTTCGTTTTATGTCATTTTGGTTATACTTTATGGCCTCACCTCCTCCTACAGCTTGTGGTGGATGCTGAGAAGCTCCCTGAAGCAATATTCCTTTGAGGCACTGAGAGAAAAAAGCAAATACAGTGACATACCTGACGTCAAGAATGACTTCGCCTTCATCCTCCATCTGGCTGATCAGTACGATCCTCTTTATTCCAAACGCTTCTCCATATTCCTGTCGGAGGTCAGCGAGAACAAACTGAAACAGATCAACCTCAATAACGAATGGACGGTTGAGAAACTGAAAAGCAAGCTGGTGAAAAATTCCCAGGACAAGATAGAACTGCATCTCTTCATGCTCAACGGTCTTCCAGACAATGTTTTCGAGCTGACTGAAATCGAAGTGCTGAGCCTGGAGCTGATTCCTGAGGTCAAGCTGCCCTCCACCGTCTCACAGCTAGTCAACCTCAGGGAGCTTCATGTGTACCATTCGTCTCTGGTGGTAGACCATCCTGCCCTGGCCTTTCTAGAGGAGAATTTAAAAATTCTCCGCCTGAAATTTACTGAGATGGGGAAAATTCCACGCTGGGTATTTCACCTGAAGAATCTCAAGGAACTTTATCTGTCGGGTTGTGTCCTGCCTGAGCAGCTGAGCACCATGCAGTTGGAGGGCTTTCAGGACTTAAAACACCTCAGGACCCTCTACTTGAAGAGCAGCCTGTCCCGGATCCCACAAGTCATTACAGACCTCCTGCCTTCCCTGCAGAAGCTGTCCCTCAATAATGAGGGAAGCAAACTGGTCGTGTTGAACAACCTGAAAAAGATGGTCAACCTGAAAAGTTTAGAGCTCATCAGCTGTGACCTTGAACGCATTCCACACTCCATTTTCAGTCTGAACAATTTGCATGAGTTAGACCTAAAAGAAAATAACCTTAAAACTGTGGAAGAGGTTATTAGCTTTCAGCATCTCCAAAATCTTTCCTGCTTAAAACTGTGGCACAATAACATTGCTTATATTCCTGCCCAAATTGGGGCATTATCCAATCTGGAGCAGCTGTTTTTGGACCATAATAATATTGAGAATCTGCCCCTACAGCTTTTTCTGTGCACCAAACTACATTATTTGGATCTAAGCTATAACCACCTGACCTTCATTCCAGAAGAAATCCAATATTTGAGTAATTTGCAGTATTTTGCTGTGACCAACAACAATGTAAGTAAATCCATTCTTCCCTTTCTTCAGCCAGTCTTTTGAGTATCTGCTGTTGCGGTGTGTGATGTAGGTAAAGAAAATGGACTTCAGCTCATACTAAGCATCCTCTGAGAATGGTCTGACTGCCGCTTAGTAGACAGGGGACCGTGGACAAATTACTGAAACACTGAGCAGAAGTTTTTATTCTAACTTATAAGTTGTTGTAGAGATTTTATAAAAACTATATAAGTAAGCACTTGGCATAGTTCCTGACACATAGTAATTGCTCAACATATGTTCTCTTTATTCTCTTTCCCCATATTTTACATAAACTTCACAGTTGAAGTATTTAAAACTAATTAGTTATGACAGAACTTACTTTTCATTTTGGAAAGGTCTTAACTATTATGCTTAGAAAGTTTCATAAAACTTTTCAGCTTTCCAAATCTGTCATAGGAGCAGAAATTTTTGTGAAGAATACTGTGATCATGAGTTATTCATAAATCCTTTTTGTGATGCAGTAAGAGAGATTTGGAGTCTCCATGCATATCTGGAAAGGCGATTCAAAATGAAAGGCCTGGCTCTATAATGCAACACTAGGGCTTCTTAGAAGCTTTTTCCAGCATCCAGGCTTTAAAAATGAACCATAATTTGCAACAGTAAAGCCAAGTTAAGGAAAACTTAACATTGAAACAAGAAAAAAAGAATAAATGAGTAGTTTCCGAGGTTAAAATGAAGGAAGAAGGAAAAGTTCATGCTAGCTGAGAGGGCAGGAGAGCGGTGACATGTCCACATGGAAAGAGGAAAAAGGCCTGGCAGAGCCCAGGTCTGCCAAGGGCTGAGTGATCTTCTAGTTGAAAATGGGAGCCGTTTTCTTCTGCCCACCCACAAATGTGTTATCTCCTAGACCTTTTAGAATTCACATTTCATTCTAAATGTAACTATGAGCATGGAGTTGACTAATAGATATATTAATCACCAGGTATTAATTTTGAAAACAATGGCTTGTTAAAGAAATACCAGAAAGTCTTGGAATGAGAGCAAAATTCATGCTGGTTTTTAGAACTCGAAGACTATGCACATGTAAAAGGCTGCAGCCCATTCTAAGATAAATGAGAAATCTCCAGCCCGGCTGGTGTAGCTCAGTGGATTGAATGCGGGCTGGGAACCAGAGGGTCCCGGTTCGATTCCCAGTTGGAGCACATGCCTGGGTTGCGGGCCATGTCTCCAGTGAGGGCCATGTGAGAGGCAACCATACATTGCTCTTTCTCCCTTCCCTTCTCCTCTCTCTGAAAATAAATAAATAAAATCTTTAAAAAGAAAAAATTAAAAAAAATATGAGAAATCTCCAGGTCTTAAAGGACTACGAGGTTTTTAAACTCTTTTAGGATTGATCTAGAGTTGGCAATGCACATCAGAATTACCTGCAAGGCTTGTTCGAACCCAGAGCATGGGCCCCACTCCCAGGGTTTCTGATTCAGTAGGTCTGGTGTAGGATTCTGAGAGTTTGCTGTCATAAACAGTCCCAGATGAGGCAGATGCTGCTGGTTTTGTGACCATACTTGGAAGACCATGGTTCTAGAGATTTGTCATCAGTGTCATTTAATTATACAATTGAATAATATTAGTATTTTGTTACATTTTTATTAAATCTATAATAAAAAGTATAAATATTTTGAGAGGCATTGGTTTCATCAAGTTGTCATACAGTTAAATCACATGAAGTTTTGAAAGTCGCAGCTCATTACATTGTTAGCTAGTCATGAATTATTTAAATGTATAAACATGTTAATGTTTTTTTGAGTTTAACGTAATGAAACCTTAAGACTATCGGTACTTTTGACACCAAGTGTACTGACTTTTTGACCATGTCTGAACGAGAGATTAAGGGTAGCATCAGACACAATCCTATCTTGGATAAGAGAGGGTGTTTGATAACACATGAAAAATTTTATGCTAAAGGCAGTTTATGGCCAAAGTAGAATGATGTGTCTGGCTGGGTTGTCTCAGAAGTCTGATAGGCTATCACTGAGAGCCATAATAACGATGACCATGACAAATGAACGGGTGAAGAAGAGACTTGATAAAGATACAGAGAAACTGGAACTCACTCAAAAGACAGCAGCCACAGTGATGTACCTGTCTGGTGGAACAGGTTAGCCTAATGATGGGAAGAATTAGGTAGAGAAAGGACAGAGAATAGTCCACAAATCGGTCTTCAAAAACTTGGAAGACAAATAGAAAAGAAAGCTTATTGGGAGTACCCATGAGTTTTAGGACTAGGACAGATTGATTTCTCATCTTTCCCAAAAAGCGGTCTGAAGATTGAATGAACATTTGAGAAGGGAAAGTGAATTTCTTATTATTAAAGCTGTGCAGATACAGATTGTCAACCACTTCATGGGAATGTTTTTAAAGGAAATCAGAGACTTCAAGTTTCATGTAGGGACTTAGCCATGTAATTTCATGTTTCCTTCTAACCTTGAGATTCTCATGATTCTTTGAGAGAGACCAAATATTTAGAAAATAAAACATCAAATTACATACATAGATATTTAGATATGCATATACCCAGAAATGTGAGTTGATTGATTCATTTGGAATGGAAGTTGGTAAAGATTTTTGACAAAAGATGTTTTAAAGACTCTTCTAAAGCCTTGAGCAGTGTACCAGATTCTTAGATGGAGGCAACAAATACTCTGAAGTTAAGCAGAAAAGACAGTTTTTTGAAAGGAGGTTGTGTAGCTATTATCACTGAAAAGGCTGCAGAATTACACTTGGAAAACAAGCGCAGAGTTAGATAGCAAAAAGGAACACAGCCAAAATCATGGCACAAAAGCAAAATGGTGGGGATACCAGCCACTGACCCACACTGGTCACCAGTGCTGCCCCCAAAACTTGATTCTGCTGCTGCTGTGGCCCTTGCCCTTGCATGGAATAGGTTCTTCATGGTTTCTGCTGCTTTGTGATACTAGCCCCAGTTCAAGGTCCAAGTCTGAGCCTCGGATTGACAGAGTTATGAGTGGTCACACTCAAGCTGTAAGGCAGCTGGGAACACAAGAATCTGGTGTCGGCTCCTCTATTGGGAAGTGCACTCTGCTTCCTTTCAGGAGTCCCGCCAGGATGAGGTAGGGCATTCTCCAGATATCAGAGCTGTTGGGCAGTTCCCCACATCACACATGTTCAATGAAGGACACTGCGGAGTTTCTTCCACAAGATAGTAAGTAATAGGTGTTATCACAAAAGCATTAAGCATTTCTTTTTATCATTTTATCACTTTTTCTATTTTTGTAGCAGGATACTTCAGAACCTTAAAAATATACATATGCATTGTGCTTCTCCAACAGGGAGGCAGGGTTTGCAACATTTGCCAAACTTATTTGAGCAAGACACTGTTTTTCATAGTAACTCTCGAGAGGAGTGTTCCATGCATGCGGAAAGTATAAAAAGACAGACGTCATGCACCGAGGCCTGCAACAGGCACACCCAGGTGTAGTAAGAAGGGAGAGCATTTAGCAAGGTGGTCGGAATGGAGAGTGCATTGAGGTCTGCAAGTCAAGTTCATGCTTGATTCAGTGCATAGTGGCTGTGGTAAGACTTGATCTTGAAAATTCTAGTTAGCTTGAACTGGTAGCTTCAAATGAGGCTCTGATTGTGCATACACAAGAGTTGGGAGAGAACCATCAAGAAACAAGACCCCATGAAAAGGTTTAATCAGTTATGATTTACAGTTAGGAATACAGATCCAAAAAAAAGAGACAAAGACTCATGTCTGAAAGGAGCACTGTCGGCCAGAGATCCACAAACTATGGCCTGGGAGCACGGCCTGAACTAGGAATTTTTTTTTTTTGTAATATTTTATTTATTTATTTTTAGAGAAAGGGAGGAGAAAGAGAGGGAGAGAAATATCAGTGTGTGGTTGCCTCTCACATGCCCCCCACTGGGGACCTGGCCTGCAACCCAGGCATGTGCCCTGACTGGGAATCGAACCAGCGACCCTTTGGTTCACAGGCCAGTGCTCAATTCACTGAGCCACACTGGCCAGGGCTAAGAATGGTTTCTAAATTTTTAAATGGTTGGGGGTAAAAAGGTCAAAAGAATAAGATCAATATTTTGTCACACAAAAATTATATGAAATTCAAATTTCATTGTCCATGAATAAATTCTATTCTCATTAGTGGGCCTATATTAAAAAATGATGTTCAATTGTTATTATATTTTGAATTTCATCACTTAAAAATGTGTGAAAATTTTTTCTCTCTTTTTATGTAAGCACGTACATGATTTTCAGTTCTGCTGAATAGGCCCATGAAACCTAAACTATTTACTCTCCGGCCTCTGTTCTAGTCTACTGCCCTCCTTTTACTGATACTGAAGCTGAGGCTCAGAGTAATTTGAACTGAGATCTGAAGATTCCTAGTGATGCACCTGGCGTGGAACCCAAGTGTTTCAACTCCTACTTAGAGCTCTTTCTCATGCGTGTTAGATGCATCGGTCCAAACGGCACTGCAGTGTGAGAGTGGTGTGGAAGACAGGAGGAGGGGCAGCGTCCGTCTCCATCCCAGGGCCAAAGTGTGATTGGGTTCCGATCATGTGGATGTGGTGGAGAAGCACAAGGAAGGGGAGGGCGGGGGATTTAACAGCTTCACTCAAATCTTAAAAACCAGTCCAATTCACAGCTAGGTCTTCTGACTTGAATGCATTTCTTTTATTAACTTAAAGACTTCTAGCCAGAAGGTAGAGAATGTGGAAATTCCTCATTCCCTCACACATGAATGTGGAATACTGCGGAAGATTATTTGTGTGGCAGGGCTATTCTGACATCACTGCTCAGAAGTGGAAATATTCCGCTTTGTGTCTCGAAGTGATTGGATTTTTTGTATTTGGTTGGCATGTCCTGAGTGAGACAGTATGTGTCAGTGGCCAGAAAACAAAGGAAATCTCACGTCGGAAAGGGTTGTGTAGAAAGGTCCCAGCCTCTGGGAAGCTGGAGCACTTCATTACCCGTGTCAGCTGTAGATACAGGAAGAGAGTCCTCCTTTGGGTGCTGTGGGAGCATCAGTGCATTTACCAGAGAACTCTAGGATATGGAGTGGGTGGTGTTTTAGCCATTAGTTTTGTTGTTGTTGTTTATTTTATAGTTTTAATATGTTCCATCTGTAGAACCATTCTGTTTATGAATTTTATCATCTACCTGTTTAAGTTTATAAATATTTCTTTTGATTTTTTAAAAGAAATCAGTGGTCCACCAGGTAGTTCTTTTCTTTCCGGCTCATGTATTATATAGTCTAAGAAACAACATGCTAAATGAGTTCAGCATTAATAAATACTATACAAACATTTTTAAATAAAATTTATTGGCCCGGATAAAAAGTGTTTGGTGTTCTTGTAAGCTTTGGGGCAAACTGTTTTTTAAAGGTGTAAGTAGATTTTTCGGGATAAAATTGCTGAGTTGAAAGATGGTCTTGAGTCTCTAACACAGCTTCCCAGGCTTCTTTAGCAAAATTGAATTCAAGTAGGTGCGTTAAGGTCTTGTGCTTCAGCAAGGAGCTGATGCTGAGCGAAAGCCCCTGAGATGGACATCTGGCGCTCAGTGGTTCTGCCAGCCACGGCCCTTGACTCACTCTGGTGACAGCAGCAGAGACATGTTGACAGCTGGGCCCCAGGGGCCCACTCCCATTGCCCTGTGACATCCCCTTCCTGTGTTGGGGGCTGAGAAGTCACTGGAATCACAAAGTCAGAGATTTGAAAGAAGATCGGTGAGAACATGGTGGTGCTGGTAGCCGGACAGAAGGAGAGTGAGGGCAGTGGTTTCAGGGTGTTATTCACCCACTAGGCGATCAGCGCAATTTAGCAAGGTTCTTGCTGGAGTTTGGAAGCAGACTGTGGAAGGGAGATGTGGGGTACCCTGAGGCACCTCTGGTTAGGGCTCTCTTCTTCATAGCACCCATTACAGACTAATTATTTGTTTAATTGTTTAATATTTTTCTCTCCCACTAGACCAGTGCTTCTCAAATGGGGGCAGCTTTGCCCCCCAGGAGACAATTGCCTGCAGACGTTTTTGGTTGGCACCAACATTTAGTAGGCGGAGGCCAGGGATGCTGGTAAACACGCTGTGGTGCATAAGGCACCCACCACTCAAAGAATTATCAGTCCAAATATCAACAGAGCCAAGGTTGAGAAACCCCGCATTAGACTAAGGTTCTTAAAGACCTGTCTGCCTTGCTCAGCACTTTATCCCCAATGCCTAAGCAGAAAACAAGGTTCTCAGCACATATTTACAAATACAGATAAGCCAAGCCTTCTCCCTTTTCAGCCAGTTTGCCTAAGTCATTGCTTAGGCACCAGCAGGCACTGTCAACCCTGAGCACATTGCACAGGACTGACTGACACGTATATGTCACTGACCCTGCTTCCCAGTTGCCAATGTCCCTGACCAGAGGGGTTACATTTCTTCTGTCTCCTCTCTCTTCTACGAAACCTACATATGTATGCTGTTGCATTTGCATTCTTGAGAAGGGAATGAAATAAGAGTAGAGGTTTTCTTGTTGCTTATACCTAATATTTTGAAGTGCAGTGATGAGCTATATTGAATGTTGTTCTTAGCAACGGTGATCATTAGATTATTATCAAAGCTATCCAGTACTGAGTGTATGTGTGGGTGAGGGAGCATTCCAACATAATGAGCATTTTTTAATGCAATAGGACCATTCTTTAGTTTTTATAAAGAATGTTTATCCTTTTGGAGACCGTCCTGGACACCCATGGACGTCTCAGCAGAAAGCGGGTCTCAGAGGGGCTGTGTTAGTCCATCAGAAGAGCAGGCTGAGCTCCTCTGGAATGCTCCTTCATCCCTGTTCCTAACACAGCCACTGTCTGAACCAGGAGCCACACTGGTTCCTAGTAACAAAGATGCCCTGTCCCCGACCCGTATAAATATGTGGAATATTATAGGGTGAGGTGTGTGCTGTCCAGCTCTGCCCGGCCCACACTCACCTCTCTGTGGCATAGTGAGTTGAGGGCTCAACTCTGCTCTGTGCATCTTTCCACAATAAACCCTATTTCGTAAACACACAGTGGCTCCCGCAGAAATTCACGTGCAACCTGCCCACCAGATAGGAGAGCAGTTCCGCTGAGTGGCTCTAGGAGTTGACCGAATTGCAGGCCATTTATCAAACTTAAAATTATTTCTCTGTTATATGATTTAATTGGACCATCCAGAGAGCAGGAGGAAGAATAAATAAGTACTCATGAGTGTATGTAGAAGGCAATGAGATGTACACGTGTATATTATCACATCTTCTTGTCTCTGCTTCTGCCAGCTTTTTTATTTAACAGAGTGACATTTTCAGTCTATATTGTGAAACCCTGAGAAGGTAGCACATATCTGAGCTCAGGATTTCATTCATTACATCAGACAGTAAACTCTTTAGAGGGACTCTTGGGAGCAGTTTATTTCTGATCCAGGGCTCAAGGATGATTATGATTCTCCTGAGTTACTGGTTTGTTTGTTATCTCAGGGAAAATGAGTATGTAACTGATTAGGTTTTCTTTGAGAATTGCTTATGAGAATGTTTAGAGCCAAATTGGTTGCCCACCTACATATAACAAGGATTTAGAAGTTTATGGTAGTTTCAATTCTGACTTCACGATGGATGTGCTTACTTTTCCTTTGTATTTGCATGTACTTCAAATTTATCTTCACTGTTACATGTAAACTTCAAGAACTGTTTTGGGGGCAAGGTAGAGGTATGCGTAATAAGTAAGTGTATTATATAATAGGCCATCAAAACTAGTTTTACTGGCTGCTTCTTTTTCCCCCCCTTTCCAGATCGAGATGCTACCCGATGGACTATTTCAGTGCAAAAAGCTGCAGTGTTTACTTTTGGGGAAGAATAGCCTGATGAGTTTGTCCCCTCACGTGGGTGAGCTGTCGAACCTTATTCATCTGGAGCTCATTGGTAATTACCTGGAAACACTTCCTCCTGAACTGGAAGCGTGTCAGTCCCTGAAACGGAGCTGCCTGATTGTCGAGGAGAATCTGCTCAACACTCTTCCTCCCCCTGTCACTGAGCGGCTGCAGTCGTGCTTGGATAAATGTTGACCTAAAATTTCCTAACTTATGTAAGATTAAAAAAATGTGTAATAATTATTTCTAACTATAACCAAATGTGTTATTAAAGCAACTCAGTGTCTGGCCCTACATTAAGCAGGTAAAAAACATTAACCCGGAACTGGGTTTTGGAACCGTTGATCTTTTACTTACTGACTTGTAAGAAGTACCCTTTGAAGGTGGAATGGGGGACATGAAATTATTGAATCTCTACTTTGCAGTTATTACCGTGAAGATTAGATATTCTTTCTTCTCCCTCCCCACTCCCCATTACTTATTTGCACACCTGTTGTAACTGACTTCTTTCGGGTATTTCTCACCTAGACCATAAACTCATACGAATCTCCTTGATGTACCCTCAGCACTGTCTTTGATTTATGTTCTTAGTTATTTTTAGGCAGGGTGCCTTGTGCTTGGCCGAGTTTCGTCTTGGCTTCTTCTTTCCTGTCCAGCTTGCTGGAGTCTTCCTTCATCTGGTTTTCCTTTAACAGTGACGAGCGCTGGGAAAGTGCCTGCTTTGGGCCCTTGCATAGGGACAAGAGCAGGGTGCGTGGGACTTGTCAGCCATGGGGCGTCCTGAAGATTAATGTATTCTCTAAAATTTCTTCTCGTAGAGCATCAAAGCCTTTTTTATTTGCTAGTGCATTTTTATATTAAATGTAAAACAAATATTTTTATTGTTCACTCATGGACCCCAAACCTGCAGGAATAGTTTTTGTACAGTACAGAGAACACATGCATTTCTCTAAGAATTTGCTATTAATATGCTTGGTTTGGGCTGCTTATGATTCTCATATATGTGTGCATTGTCCACAGTGTTTTTTGCGCTCTGCTACTAGTTACTTTTGGATCACAAAAGCCTGCGTTTCAGGCCCTCAAATCTGGAGGGGTTTCCTTATAAGAGGATGGCCACATCATCTACCTCTCTCTCTGCCCTGTCGCTGTGCTTTTGTACGGGTACCATTCTTCACTACTTCAGAAACTGTGATGGGGGGAGAGGGAGCGATTTCCATCTTTACAACTGACTTCAAAATACCTTGTAGCAATTAAGTAAGAGTTAAAGCGAAAACTTTCCTTTCTTCTCTGTCTGTGTGATCTGTAGATACAAGTATAATGAAAAGCACTCGGCCTCTATTCAGAGTTTAAGATGAGTTCTTAACATGCGCAAAGAAATAGATCTATTTAACTGGAATTTATCTCATGCCTTTGTTTAACTTTTCTGGAATACATTTTGCTCCTTTTTTTAAAAGGGCTTTTGTGTTTGGCTTTTTATCATGCATATTGTAAAATGAAAATGAACTGACTCATTTTGGGGAAATGTACGTTTTTAATGTGTTTTTCTCTAATGGGTCTGGGCATCATGATGCCATCCGATTTGGGGTGTAACTATGAAGCAATCTATTAAGTGCTGGAGACAAAACTGGAAAACACTGTGGCCAAGAATCCTGTAAACCCAGCGTTGTGACCTGTGCTGTTATTCTTGCTCTGCCCATTCCAGAAAGATGAAAGTGAGTCTCTATAACAAAATGTAGCTTTGCTCACCTGCCACACACCCCTGGACTCAATCTCAGAGAAAAGAATTGTTTGCGTCAAATGAAATTTGAATGATATTAGCTATAAAAAATATAAAACACCAAAGGCTGCCTAAACCTTATTGTTTATTCTAAATGAGAAGAAATGGTGTGAAAACGTAATTCTTACCAAAACTTGCCTTTCATCAGAACATTCAAGTTCTCAGGGACCCAGGCATAACTGATGAAACTTTCTCTTAGGACTTCAGAAAACTATATCTGGGGGGGGTGGGGGGGTTGTTCTGTGAACTGATGGTCATTTGAATGTTTCACAATAGATGTGTATTCATTCCATTGTTAGATGGAATATCTTAAGTTTTGGACATGGACATGATACATGAGAGGTATTTACATGTTCTTGGAACTTAAATGTTTTTGGACAAATAATTAGCCATAATTCACATGAAAAAGTTCACCCCATTTTTTCTGAATGAGTTTTCAAAACAAATTTTAGATTGTTACCATTTCCCTGACAAACTAGAACTTCGCCGTGGCTAGTCACTGGTTTTGTTCACGTGCAAAAGTCATGGGCTAAACCTCCCTCATCACCTCTCTGTGTCTGGGCACAGGTGACTATCAGGAACAATGATGAGTATTACAAGCATCTCTCCAAACACAAGGGTATAGTAACTGGTGCAAATTCTGTGCTCAATGCCGTAGTTTTTAGATTTCTTTTTCATGTCAATCTGACAAACCAGCCTTTAGGTAGCTTTTGAAATGACATAGCACCGATGCAATGAACTCTGAGACCACCAGTTGACATTCAGTGTGAGTACTGCACTGCTGGAGCAGGAGTGTATCATAAGTGTTCATATTCATTTAAGAGGATTTTAAATGAGGAAAAATGAAGTTTGTTCACTTGTGAGATTCAGTTGGTATTTGATTTCCAAGAATGTCAGTGCATTTTCCAAAACAAGATAGATGTGGATGTTATTCAGAACAGAGTTGATGGCTTATGCTAGCAGTGGGATTGGCTCATTTACATGCACACACAGACACACACGCACACCCCTACATATGCAAAACGTAGCTTATTAGTTTTGGGTGGGGTTAGTCTTTTTCCCAAGGTTGCAAGAGGTTAATGATAAGATATTCCTTTGTATTCGTTATTTGTAACTATGGAATGTTCTATTCCCTTGTGGTTATATTTAAAAGAAAACTGAACGCTCAGCCCTAGTCTGAGAACCCAGGCAGTTTGGAGCATTTCTGGTACGGCAGTGTTTTTTCCCTCACCTACATCAGGGTGCGTTCTCTGTGGTCCATAGATACTGCGTCTTCATTCTTCATCCTCGGTCTTATTTTTTCCCTTCAGACTTCAACATATTTCACGGTCACTTAACAAACATCTGTGTGAAAAGGTAAATAGAGACCCTGGGAACCTCAGCTCCGTGGTGCACATGGTGCAGGTGTGTGCTGCGTGGAGCTGCAGCGAGTTATCTGCATAACGTTGTTTGATAGTGAACATACTTGTATTTGTTCAAGTGCTTCATGATTCAAATTTTGTATGTTTAATCAAAACACTGCATAATATCCATGGGTTCAGAAACTATTAAAATAATCAAACAATTATTCTGTGAATTTATAGCTTTATTTCCTTATATTTTTAATAAAATGCTCTTTCTATCTTTGCTCTCTTACCATTGTCCTATCCACATAAGACATTTTGTTATCTCTCTCCACTCACCCACCTCCTTAAATCTGGTCAGCACTTATGCAGCAACAGAATATACTTGTGCTAGAGAACTTGCAGCGATACCGGAGCATGTGTTTACTTGAGGAGGGGGCGGGGAGCCAGAGCCTATAATTATGCCTAATTGAGCAGTTCTGCTTTACCCACCCCTGAGTATTTAGAGCTGATCCAACATCCCCCATCCCTCCGCAAAGCATGAGAATATAACTGTAAGTCCGTTTTCAGGAATTGCATATTGCATAAGAATCTGGTTTGGTTTTTTTTTCCTGGAAACAAGAGGAGGCTGGTGGGAGAGGGCAGGAGTTATTTTGTATCCTGGTTTGAATTATGAAAACATTGTATACACGGAACTGTTGCAAAATACCCTGAATATAATTATTTCCCATTTCAGCCGGATGTGAAAGCTGAAGCAATGGAAAAACTCTAGCCCTATTTAACTGCTTTCTTCCTGTTTCTGGTCCATCGCTTCCATGTCCTCTGGGAACTACCTACTAAGTACTTTAGGTAATGGACTGCATTCTCTCAAACATATTTTTACACAATTTCATCAACACTAAAGCATTAACATAGAAAATATAAGCCGAAGTACTGAGTTGAGATGGCTTCCAGTTGAATTTAATTCATATTTAAGTTTTGCATTTGACTTGTATAAATAATACAGTACTGCTGAGAAAAACAATTATGAATGCCTCCTGCATGTTATATATTATCTCTAACAGAGATGGTGCAATTTAAAAAATACAAAGGGGCATAGAATTAGAATGGTGTGTCTGTGCATATATGTGTTGGGTATACTAAATATTTATGTTTAAATATTTTTTAAACTCTTCAGATGTTTCACTCAGTGAAATAATGGGCCAATCTTAAGTAGAAACACTTTCTTGTTAGCTTATTTTATCTATGCCACATGTTTTGAAATCTACATAATCGGATTTTACTCCTGGTAATAAATTATTAGAAAATGTAATATTTTGTGATGAGTTGAATGTTTTTGGCCCTCAGGTTTACCATGTAAATCTGCATTTTAGTGGTAAATCCCTTTGCCTGAGATTCATTAGTTTGGGTAAACTTTACTGTTTTTAAAGTATGTTTTGTGTAAAATAAAGATTCGATTTTTATAAGAAATGGCAAATAAAGAACAGATTAACTGCTGGAAGAAGGCGACTGTACTGTTTTTACCTGTGTGCACCGACGGCCGTGCCTCCCTCCTCCCACGCTTCCCTGTGCCGCCAGCCAGTGACACCGGCCACCAAATGGTAGGTGTCCGGTTCACACACGAATCTCATACAACAGGAACATGAATTTGCACAGTAAGCCACAACAGTCACAAGGTAGGAAGCCCCTAAAAAGAGCTGGGCTGATCCTAGCATACACTGAGGGGCAAGGGCAGGGGAAAGCGGTCACTCTCCTAATCCATTCATCTTTGGAGTCTGATGATCCCAAGCCAGCTCCTCTCTCTGCCTCTCTTCTTGCCTCCAGGTAAATAGAAAGTACTGCACTGCAAGATGGAAAATAGACTTTCTGGGTAAAACAAACACATAAACAATTTGTTACTGAGTGGAACCTGTGGGGAGAGAGCCAAGATACTGTTACCAAAACAAAAACAAGCACCACCCCCCCGCCCCCACCAGGTCTTTCTGTACAAGGTTTGTCTGGCCCACTGCCAGGGAACTGTGGCTCTCAATGCCAGAGTTTGGTAAAAAGGCAAGGAACTATTTATTCAGAAGTTATACAGGTTTAGTGTAACGGCAGAATGTCGCTGTTAAATCTCAAAGCCCCTTTAAGACACCCGTGAACACACACAGTCCTGCCTCCCCTTGCTAAACTAGGCTGGTCAGGGGTACTGTAGCTCAGGAAAAGAAATAGAGTCCATAGCTCAGCTAGACCCCAGGTTCCTCCCAGTAATCCATGCACAGCAGGGCAGGTCTCTGCAGTCCCCAGCACCATCTCCAGTTGATCCAGAACCACATGGCACCTCCTCATGGCCCACCAGCAAGAGTCCTTTCACCCCTTTCCTTCCCACATGTCTTGCATTGTCCTTCCCATCTAGTCCTGCATTATCTCCCCTTCGTGGTGGCACCCACCTTTAGTTTAAATCCCAGCCTGGAACCTACTCTGTAACCCCATTTCTGACTCCTCCCACGATCGGCTGCACCTGCCAGCACTCCCTCAGTTTCAGCGTTTCTTGGCTGCCGTAGTTAGCCCAGGCAGGCATGGCTCGGTGGCTTGGAGGGAACCATCTCCAAACTCTCAGCAGGTGCTGTAACCAGGGAGCTGCCTCACAGCTACACCGGGGGTCAAAGTCACGCCCATCTCCCTAGGTAGCCTGCTGCTGATATGCAAAATAACCATTTTTCATATGGGTATGAAGCTAGGCTGCTATTAATATACAAAATAACTCAATGGCCCTGCTCCTGTCTCCCCATGGAGTATGTAACATGCCAGACTTGTTGGGGCAGGGCGGGGTCGGGGGGCATCCCATATTCTCAGACACTCCAAGTTCTGGACCCCATTACATTTTCTGGACTCCTTTGAGGGGCCCTGGGGCCTCCCAGCCTACACCCCATTACAGTTTGACATTTTGCATAGATCCCTCTCCTCTCATCTCACACACAGTTTCAGGAACACATTAGAAAGCTGATACTCAGATCTTTGCTAGAGGACAGAGTTTGGCATATACTGATCCAGATTATGAAGGAAATTAACTGCTGAAACCAGATGGTCATGTGTTTCCCTGGAAATGCAGTACATCAAGAATGCTTTCCTCCACCTCTTAGTGCCTTGGAATGGGAAATACATTGAGGAAGTAGAGCCTGTGCCAGACACAAGGCGTTAGCAGCCATTCGGGGACTGCTCGGTGTTTGGGAACACCAGGATCCTGTGCTAACAGCCTACAGGGCGGTGGCATGCTGCCGTGAGCACAGCAGGAGTGGCTGCTCGCAAATGCGGGGAAGGGCCTGCCGTGGGAGACGGAGGCTTTGTGGTGGGCACGGCTTGGTTCTCCGGAGCTCCAGCTTTTGTTCAGTTTCTGTCCACTTCTTCCCTTGAAATCCCAGCTTGTCTAGTCTGTCCCTCTTATCTCTCAGTCTGGAGCGAAGCATTTCATCCAAAGGTGCAGAGTTAGACCTTGAATTCAAGACTCATATTTACAGAAGAGTGTATGCCAAAAAGGGATCAGACAAAATGTCATTTTCATCATGCATAGTCTTCCTTTGAAAATACAAATCTCTCCTCACCTCGTGTTATTGTCCTCTAGACTAGAGATATAAGTCCTGCCTCCTAAAATACCGACAGTTCTGTAGGACTACCTGTGTTACTAAGAAGCTTTGCAAATTATTTCTTACAATCAACACCTTAAGTTCGTTTGCCTTTTCACACAGGCCTGTTTGTTGGTGTAGAGCTCAACACCTTATTTTTTACTCTCTACCTCCCTCTGCCGCTGAGATGAGAACAAACCAAATAGAAGCTTGCCAGCTTCTATTTCCTCCCCTTCCATTCAGTTTTGCCTTCCCTTGCCTTTATCAAATGCAGCCACTTTATCTCAACCATCTCCAAAAGGCAAGGAGCTGTTTTCCCTTAGGGAAAGTTTTGAGAATTCAGTGGCCCCGACTTAATTCCAGTGACTCGCTCACAAACGAGATGCACTTGGCCCCCTGCAGAGCCTGGCGCCAGACCAGAGGGGCGGGGGGAGTACCTAGCACCCTTTAAAAACCGTTCTTTGAATATTTATTTAATGTGCATTTGGTAGAGTTTGGGGAACCGGTATTCTGTTACCGAAAATCATGAATTTTCTATCAGCTGTCTGATTATCCCCTTCTCCAAAAACAAAACTGTCACAAGAGTGAGACAGAGCTTAGATATGACTGAGCAGAGAGACAAGTCGGGGCTGGGGGCGAACGGGAGTTCCCACAGCCCGGAGCACTCCTGTCAAACGGCAACGGGCAAGTCTTCTCCCGGGCGGGCCAGCGTCCTGACCAGGCCCATCAGCTACTGGGAGTCCTCTCCTTCCCCCCTCAGAACACCCCACTCTCCTGGCCCCCACCCTTCCCTTCCCAGGTCTCCCTCCCTGCTCACTCCAACCTCTCTCTCTCTCTGCTGTTCATTGCTATCCTAACCACATACTCCAAGCTTCCATTTCCTCTCCCATTACTAAATCCCATCTTTGAGAGCATTAAATACCCATCATACCAAGGGTCATATTTTAGTTTTCCTCACCAAAATCAATGTCTTTCAGTTACCAGGATTCTTCCTTCCTACAAGGTGGTTTCTTGTCACAATTTCCAATAAGAGCCTTACTCAGTGTGCTGACTGGGAGCAGGACCAATTTGCATTCCTTAGGCTGGTAACCTAAGAAATTGCATATGGAAACCTGAGTTAACAGGTCCCCTTTTCTGAAGTATTCCAATCACATTTGGTGTTGCTTGTAAGTTAGTTCCGGGCAAATGTTTGAACACGGTCCGATCCGGATGCCACCTGTGTGAAGGGAGTGTCCCCTCTAGACTTCCCCTGGACTGGGTTTGGATTTGCATACTTGTCCGTTGTGTCTATGGTAACTTCACAGAGAAGCTACTCAGATCATTATGGGGAGAAAAGAGCGGTTCTGCCACCATTTTCATAAGACGGAGCGAGTCTCAGGCAATTGCTCTGTGGGAAGGGAAGGGCTGAAGAACTAACCAAGGGAAAAAGAATTAATCGTCTCCATTAAGAGTCCTGAGGAGCTTGCTGGACTTGCGTTACCTGGGCAGAACCTCATTAACGGCTTCAAACTGAGAAAAGATGAAAAATCGAATCATTTCTGGTCCCTGCTCCTTCAGCTGGAGTCTGTCACCCTAGGACACAGGTGGCAAACTCAAGGCCCGAGGGTCGAGTCCGGCCCTCCACTGTGTTTTATCCGGCCCAGCACCTTGTTTCTACCCGGCGGCGGTGCTGAGCTCTTGCTTAACTGTTAAGGAGTAGTTATATTTATACAGTCCTAAAATGACATTCGGCCCTTTGAAGGCAACCGCAAGGCTGATGTGGCCCCTGGTGAAAATGAGTTTGACACCCTTGCCGCAGGGAAACTAACCTGGTGGAATACCGCAGTAATGCAATTTAGCGCCTGCTACAAGATGCCGGGGGCTCCTCCAGGTTCTTCATGGGTGCTGTCGCAGCCCACCCAACAAAACAGCTTCATCTGGTGTGCTATTCCCATTTTATGGACATTTAAAATTTGTAACTTTCCCAAGTCCTCATGACTGTTCAGAGGAGGAACTGTATTCAACCTACAGGCCTGCAGAGCTTCCTCCTGCAGAGGGTAGGGAGACAACCCATCAGCACTGCATCCTCAGCTCACTGTCTCTTCCTGTCAGCTCTGCACCTATCCTCGTCTGCCTTCTCTTGAGACAGTGGGCCGCTCCCTGTCCATTTTCTTTTCTCCCTCGCCCCTAATGTCATTCCAGAATTGCAGAACTTTCCAATCGGAAGGAACCATGGACTTTCTAAAGGGGAAAGCCTCAGTAGTCTGTTCGCGACAGCAAACCCACGTGGGAGAGCAATGGCATCCGAGTCTGCGCACCCCCGTCGAGAGCTCTGTTCGCTCATCTGAGCTGGCTCTCAGGAGCACAGCTCCTCCACCTGTACGTAACCCAGCCTGCGGGAAGAGCCGGGACTCCTCCCCGACGCCGGGACCTCTGCCTTCTCTGACACGCTGTGCTCCTTTTAGTATGTCCTGCATCTGGATAATAACCCCCACCTGTGCACTTGGCCCTGCCGAGCCCAAAGCACTGCAGGCTCCTGTCCCCACCTCACTTTTAAGAAAACTAGGCTCTGAGGGGACCATCTGCAATAGTTACCATTTTTAGAACTACTAAAACATCTGCCATACACTACAAATATCACTAATGCTTAAAACATATTAAGGTAGTCATGATCTCTATTTAACAGGAAAAGAAATAGGTCCAGGCCGGTTAAATGACATGACATAGTGGACGACACAGCCAGTACCTGGCAGAGCCAGGCTGTGAACTGGAGACCATAACACCAAGTCTCTGCTTTTGTGTCGTGCACGCTGCCGAGATCGTGTGGCAGGGAAGTGGTGGGGCTGTGATCCCAGCCAAGGATTCTGACGTCTAATCCAGGATTCTGTCCTTTATAATGTGCAGACTCTGACTAATCTAAGGAAGCATCAATATACGTGCAGACACACACATATACACAAACAGTTTTAGACACCATTTAATATAAATAAATCATAATTTTATCCAAGGGACCAATATACTTTTAAACTTTGTGGCTATGTTTGAAAATACACAGTTTTTATTTTAATGCCCTAACCTAAACCGTGAGCACACTTGCTCTCTTAGCAGAATGGAGAGCGGGTCGGAATTTCGGACCCCACGGGAGATGTTGGATGGAGACCCCATCCCTTAAAGAGAGTTATTAACATTTTGGTTTTTGTTTTAAGGTGCAGAGGAGGCCCGCAGTTAGTTCCCTGAGAGTCCAAATTTATTATAAGAAAATGCTGGCAGACATTTTAGACTTGAAAAATGTCTACCAATCCCAGTTCAGGCTAAATTCATTCTAAATTTGTTCTGCTGATTTAGATGTTTGCAGAGGAGGAGGAGGGGCGGGTTATGCTGCCGTTATTGAATTCATGTCGTGCCCCAGATAAGAAGCTGTGTTCCTCACCCAAAGCTGGTGTGTACCTCCCTGGCTCCGCCTGTTGGCTGAACGCACTGCTGAGCATAGACAAAGCCTCACCCCACATTCTGAGAACCCCCTTCTTGAAGCACTGGTTCCCTTGGCATTTCTCCTTGGATGCTTCAAAACGTTGGCCCTTCCAGGCAAGCGGCATGTCAGGCCCACTGTGAGTCACCCTGATTAGGAGTCTCCAAGGCCCATTCACACAGTGGGACTGCAGTTCTCAAATGTCCTCCCGCTCCCACCCCCACTGAACCCTGCTAAGAAGGGAAGATGACTTGCCAAGTGACTCTGCGCGATCACAGTGGCTGCTTTTTATATTCTTCTAGAAAGTGAAAGAAATTGGCCTTCCCTTTTTTTTTTTTTTTTTTTCCTGGTGGTATGTCAATTCCTCCAGCTTAGAAAAAAAGTGCCCCCAGAGCTTTTTTTTTTGCAAGGTTGGAAATGAGCCAAATGGCTTGGGTGCTGCTTTAGATAATCAGCAGAGGTCCCGGCTGAGCCCAGGCCTAGAGGGGCCCGCAGGAAGTAAACACACTTCTCAGGGGAGCTACGGCTCAGGGAATCCGCAGTGTTGAGGGTGCCAGAGGCCCCACCTTATGGGGGGAGGGACGCTGCCATTTCTAATGTGGTCTGTGTGAATCCGAGTGCTCAGGGCCCCGGCAGCCTGAGCCTCGCGAGAGCCTAGACATGCCCTGGGGGGCCTTCCACCTCCAATATTCTGATCCACATGAAATGCTCAGTGAGTGGGAAGTGTTGATTGGGGTTAATACGGAGCAATTTTCTAAAGAGCTTGAGCATGTCATACACTTACTTTTTAGTTTTTGAAATGACTCACTTGCATGACATACAAACAGGATTTTTCTTCACTAAAAAACCTAAAGCATGCACACAAGCGAAGGAGGATGCAATGAGTTTAAGGTCTGTTCTGAGGCACGTCGGCATCAGGAGGCCTGGGAGGGCAGTGAAGAGGAGCTATGTAGGGCAGGGCAGGGAGGAGCATTCCCAGGGGAGCCTTCATCATGCTCAGGTTACAGCTCCCAGGAGAAATGTCCTGAGGTTACACAGGTAAAGAGGTGACCTGTGAAGTACTCAATCCTCCTGAGCTTTAACAGCGAAGCTTGAGATCTGAGGCTGATCCATCACCACTGACGTGCAGCCCAGAATCTGACCTGGGCCAACCATCCAGCCAGCTAGCAGGCTCCCAGTTGGAGGACACACCTCCGGGCTTGGGTGCACTGGGACGTGTCAGCTCCTTCCTGCATTTAGGGTACAGCCCCAACTGCGTGCCAGCTCCAAAGGCCAACTGCACGCCCACAGCGGTCTGTTCTGGAGCTGTGTGATGTGCACCAACTCCGTGTTCCGGTGCCCAGCTCAGGACCGCTCCAGGCTCTGCCGTGTCTAGAACAGAAAGCAAAACCGTCGTCCTAGACAGAGCCAGACTGTAAGCTTGGTTGCGGGAAGGCACTCGGCTTCAACCTGGGTTGGAGTCCTATCTCCGGCAGTAGCACTTGAGTAACCTTAACTCTCTGAGCCTCAGTCTCCTCTTCAGTAAAATGTAAACTCTGTTCTATAAATGTTGAGTGTCTGCTCCTACATAGGTGCTGCCTTAGGTATTGAAGATACAGCGGTACTAATGGGGGCAAGACAGACAGGACTCTGGCCTCATGGAAACAAACCTCACAGGGTCTTTGAAGGATCCATGAGATTATGTGAAATGTTTGGCATCTTGTCTGACTCTGCTGGGTGCTCACTCCATGTTAGCTCTAATGAGTTTTCCTCCAAAGATGGTAGAAAATCTTTTTAAAACATGCCCTTTCACACCTCAGTCTTGACATGTGGATTTCTCTCTGCCTGGAAGACTCTTCCTTGCTGTTTTGATTAGCTAATCCTGTTTATCCAGTTCCCAGGTTACATGTTGCTTCCTCAGGGTCGCGCCTCCCTGCCCAGGTCCATTTTTAGGCTCCTCTGTTGTGCATTGTCATGGCAATGAGCACTCTACTTTGAGTTATTCATCACTTTGGTAATTACTACTTGTTTAATGTCTGTGTTCCTGACTAGACTGTAATCCTGGTGTGGACAGAACCTTGTCTACCGGAAGTCTCAACACCTGGCTCTGACATTCTCCATAAATATCTGGCCTTCCAGCTGGCTGACACGTGAAGAAGGCGTTCCCCTCTGGAAGAGAAAAGTACACTGGAGCAGAAGAAAGGGAACCGGCCAGTCAGGAGCACATGGCCCTTTATTTCCTTCCTCTCGTCTCTCTCCTAACGTGGAAAGGAGAGCAATCAGGCACAAAGGACGCCGTGTGGCGTTCCCCACTGCTGACCAGCGTCCATCCATCGCCACCAGGGCACTGCTGCGAACGGGACAGGAAGAGTCCTTCCGAGCCACAGGCACCAGTCACGCCTTGTCTGCTCTCCCGTAGCCAGGAAGCACGATTTAAAGGAAGAGGTGTTGTCTCTTGTAACTGTAAATAAGAAGCCTGAAAAAATGAAAGCAATGCCACACAATTGGAATGATGTCAGTGGCAGAAATGTAACCATGCTGACTTTTCACTCAGTCACCCGTGTAAAAGAGGCCCCCAGACCCAAGGCACCTCAGTACGTTGAGAAAGAGACCTCGGCAGTCAGTTACATGTGACTCACTGGAAATGTTAAATATTCTTGTTCTTTTGTTCCTGTGTGATTTAACGAAACAGCAATGTGACCCGACTCCAGTGGTTTTCTATTGGCCAGCATCCAAATCCTCTGGGCAGGGCCGGCCTTCCCTCCCACGTGCATTCCTGCAGGCCCACCACATGGAACTGCGTCCCACAGACAAAGTGCGTAGATGCCCCACCTTTCCAAACTTCCATGCCTTTGCCCACGCTGCTCTCTCTGTCGTAAGTCTCTTCCTTCCATATAAATACGGAAGATCGATCTACCTATCTATCCATCCATCCATTCATCTATTTATCTGTCAAACCTCCATGTTTTCTTCAAGACTAAGATGAAACATTTGTCTCCAGCACCTTCGCTGACCACCTACCTTCCCCCAAATTGGAGTTAAGTGCTTTCATTCCTAACCCTTACAACGATGTGGTGAGGCTATTTATAAATTTCTTTCTCACTAAATTGATGACAAAAAAACCCCAAATCATCTTTGTAATCCCCTTCAGCTAGCATGGTGCCTAGCACATCGCAGGTACAGACTGAATGAAAAGCAGGAAGCCAGGCATTGACCCAGGGCCCCAGGTCCAGGGGGTCAGCCGGAATGCCTAGGGGCATGTGGATGGGCCAGAAATGACCAGTGGGTACTTTTGTGAACAGGCTGTTAAAACAAGGAGAAGTCATTAGAGGCTTGCGTGCAAGGAAACCGCATAAAGCAGCAGAATTTGGGTACACTGTATGAGGGTTTAATGGGTGGAATGAGGTGAAAGGATAAAAATGTTGTGCCCATTCTATAGATGAGAAAACTGAAGTGTTAGGAAGTTCAATGTTTCACCAAAACACACACAGCTAGTGAACAAAGAAATCTGGTTTAGAATCCAGATCTGACTTCAGAGCTTGTGTTCTTAGATATTACATGAAAACCAAATCCACAAACACCACATTGCACTGGGGCCCTTTAGTCCCCAGGCAGGGCTCTCCCAGCCATGCTAAGCTGGACTCCAGAATGGCACTCACCCCCCGGGGTCCGCCTCAGTTTCCTCTTCAGGAAAATGAGGAACAGTGAGCTAGGTGACTGTAAGATCAGTTTCAGGCTCTGCAAGGCTCTGATTCTCTGCAGAACGCCAACGGACTTTCTGATCTAGAAATCCGCTCCGTCAAAACTAAGAAGTGCACTTGTGTGCTGATCCTAAAAACTTTTTCATGGGTCGCAATCCTGACTCCAAAACACAAGACAGGCTGTGAAATGCTATCTTGGAGTTCTCAGCCTTCTCCCCAAATGGGTATTTAAAATATGCTCGAGCACTGAAGTATAACTGCTGAACTCACAGAAAGTGTCTGTTTATCTGAATAGTCCGTCACACTTAGTCAGTCAAAGCAGACTCTCCACAGCCCCAGGGCCTCTACTCTGCATCACGCTGAGATAAAGTTCAGCACTGCACTACCCAAACCTGTGGCACCCCACCCATCACATCCGTCTCGATCTTGCAGTTCTCTGACTTCAGGCTGAATTTTAGGGTAGGACACCTCTCTGAAAATGTTCGTGTGGCTCAGAATGAAGTCTGAGGTGGAACGTTCCCACTCAAACCACTGAGTAACATCCTGTTGTTCTTGACTCTGTGCGGTAACTGCTTTGATTCAGCCTTTATTTGGAATGATCGGTCTGTTGCCATTTTTCTGCAACATTCAGAACAAGATACAATCTCATTATCACCAGCTACATAGAGTAGACCTTTCAGAGCATAAAGAAACATCTGTCTTCCATCCGGGTGCCTCAAAAACAGGACTTTCAACAGAGTACATTGTAGGACACTAACGCTTGTAAAGGGCAAAACAGATGCATTTCTGACTAAAATCTCAATGACTGTGTGTAAGAAAACTTTCTCATCTCACACACTGGCTTTTCAGAGAGGATTTCAAAGGCCAGTAGAGCACAGTGTTCATTAAGAACATTATCTCTCATTCAGCCACACTTGGTTCAAACACTGTTCTCTGATGCCCTAGCTGTGTGATCTTGGAAACAGACTTAACTCTGATAATTTTAGGTTCTCTCGGAGATGTAAAATGGAGAGGAATAGTGCCTATGCCAGGAGATGTTTTCAAAGAGACTGGCACCCGGGAAAGCACTAAATAAACATCTATTGCTCTTCCTGCTTTGGGACTGCTGTGGTTACCACCGGAGGCCGAGCAGCCAGACTTCTGATTCGGCTGGAAGCACACGGATTTAGAATAAGAAAACCAGAATTTGCACTCCACCCTGCCACTTACTAGTTGCGTGACCTTCAGGAACTCACTGGATCCTTCTCAACTCAGCTTCCTCGTCTGTAAAACAGGGAAAATAAAAATAGCTAACGTGCCGATAACAACCCTGAGGTGCAAATGGAGTGCGCGGTTTAGTGAACTGTGCCAACTGCTAACTCAGCTCTGTGTGCACGCCCTTTGTTGTTGTCGGTACGATGGACTGAATGTCCCTCCCAGATGCACACGTTGAAACCCTCCCACCTTAAGGTTATTAGGAGCTGGGGCCTTGGGAGGTGACTAGGTTTAGATGAGGTCGTAAGGGTGGAGCCCCTGTGAAATCAGACCAAGTACCCCGTCAGTGGTACTTTGTTACAGCCACCTGAACGGCAGAGACAGTACCACCACCAGCAGGGAACCTAATCTTTTTATCCAGAAATTTTTGTTGACAAAAAGTCTCGTGTGTTCAAAGGATTATAACTGATTTCCACTGAGGCAGAGAAGTGAATATTCTGGGGAAGCGCTGAGGCGGCACGGGGATAGAGCGTCCACCTTCCCCAAGAAAAAAAACTAGCATCTCTTTGTGCTTGTCTTAGATTGACCTCTGTGGACATTCAAAATGTGTCCTGGGCAATGGTCCATACGTTTGAAGAGGGACTGGGACAGAAAAGGGTTGTTAACTATGGTCTTTGCCTACCGAGTGTCGATTTTAATGTTTTAATTGTTAGTTTTTCAGATTTCCCTATCCCCCCCACTTTCCTTAGAGCATCTAAAACAACTAACAATTCAGCTACCCTTCACTGTCCTGGGTACCAGATCCACTCTGCCTTCCTCCCAGGGTAGAAGTCATTCAGGCTTGGGACTCTGATATCAGCCACTTAATCTTTCTATACCTCCATTTTCTTATCTGCAAAATGGGAAAGGATAATAACCATCTCCCAGAGTGGCTGGGAAAATTAAATAAGACAGTACATTTAAAAATTTGAGAGTCATATCTGATACCCAGTAGGTACTCATCAGCTTCACTTCTTTTTCTTAAGCTTTCTTCTTACCATTTCTTGCTCGTTATGCCTGATTATTGCATCTCTCTGGGGCTTTTGATGAGATGATCACTAATAGAGTCAATAGCTATGAGTCTGTAAAAGAGTCCTTGGGGAAACTTTAATCAATATTCCTAAACTGAAACTCTTGTTTGAAGTCTTTACAAACACTTGGGGCTTTGAAGTATTTCAGTAAAAACAACAGAAGTCTGTTGAATATACTTGCTAATTGAGCGAGCATTTTGTAATAGGGTGCAGCCAAGGGGGGGCCCCAAATAGGGATTTGTAATGGGGTCCAGAACTCAAGGTATCCAGGAAATATTAGAGAAAAATATATGTGGATGTCTTCACCCCCACAAGTCTGAACTGGGGGGATGGGACTCCTGGAGCAGGGCCATTCAGAACTGTTTTGCATAGCAACAACTTTGCAGCTAACCTCTGGCATGGTCATTTAACATATCTATAACCTTTAACTGGTTTCATGGATAGTTAGATAGCTGTGGCCATGCTTTGAGCCAGGGGGATGGGAGTGACTTTAACCCAGGATGTTACTGGGAAGCAACTCCCCCTGGTCACAGTGCCTACGTGAGAGCTTGGAGATGACTGGTTCCATGCCATGGGGCCACACCTGTCCAGACTTACTATGGCAGCCCAGTAAAGCTGGAAGAATATGGAGCACTGGTACGTGTAACTGTTTGTGGTAGGAGTCGGAAATGGGGCTGCAGAGGAAGATTGGAGGCGGGGATTTAAACCCAGGTGCGGCAGCCACACCTGGGTAGGACCACAAGGCTTTGGAAGAGTGGGGACCCCGTGGCTTGGATGAGGGTCAGGACCATGTGGCTTTGGAAGAGGTTGGGGCCACGCAGAGATCAAGGCAGCAACGCAGCAGATGGTGCCAGAACTGAGGGGCTGCCTGAACCACGAACTTCTACTTCTTTTTCCTGAGATACAGCACCCCAGACTGGGCAGAGGGAGAAGGAAGGACTGTGTGCATCTGTGGGTATTCTAAAGGACTTTAGTATTTTAATGAAGACATTAAGTCACTACACTAAGTCTGTATAACTTATAAATAAATAATTCCTTTCCTTTTCACCAGTCTCTGACATTGAGAGACATCTTTCCTCTGGCGGCGGGCAAAGCGAACCTAATAGGGGGTGGGAGACCCCCGGAGTACAAAAGGGGTTCCTTTTGGTAAACAGTGTATCATTTACCTGCCTCCCTACCCCGGGTCTGTTCTATAACAATTTGAAAGTGTATATGATTGCAGGAGAGAGGGTGAGCGGGAGATGGGGAGAGAGAGGGAGAGCCCTTGGATATTCTGAGGACCTCCGGTGTGTGCACAAAAAAACTAGTAACTGTGTTCTCTTTTTTCCTCATTTCCTGTGTATTTTCTCTTAATGTTGCATCATGAACATGTATTGCCAATTCAAAAATTACTTCAAAATTTCAGTGATGTTGGAATAAGGTTTTGATTTAAGTACTCTAGAAAGAGTTCTCCAGTGCCTTGAAGGTTAGTAGAGCCTCCAAAATGTTCAAGTATATGGACAAGGGCAATTGTGCCTCTTGGACCTAAAAACCACTGGCTATTAATAGCCAGAAGAAAAGATTCTAATCTTGTGGCTTCCTTGCCTTACAATACCTTGGAACCTCTTCCCTTAAGATCTGTAGAGTAACCCAGCACTGTTCAACGTACATTTCACAATCAACTCAAGTTAATTTTCACAACGATCTTATTAGGTGAGTCATTATTATTTATTTTTTACATATTATAAAATTGAGCCTTAGAGAGTATCCTAACTAGCATGTGAGAGCTGACATCCAAACCTGTTATAATCTTTTTAAAAATTACTTATTGAATAAATTTGGCATGCAACATTGTGTAAATTTAAGGTATACAGCATGTGACTTTGATACATTTCTATGTTGTTACATGATTGCCATTGTAGTGACATTTATCATATCACATAGTCGTAGTATAGCATTGTCTAGATTCATCATACTGTACATTAGATCGCTATGGCTTATTTACTCCCATTACAAATTTGTACTCTTCAGTGCTGTCAATCTCATCGCCCCACCCCCATCTCCGGGTAACCCCACTGTCCTCCCCGGAGGATTGGGGGTTTGCTATTGTTACTGTTCTTCTGTCTTGTTTCTTTGTTGTTGTTGTTGTTTTTCAGTCAAAACCTGCCATAGGTTTATTATAAGGATCATAGGACTGTTACAAGGATTAAATAAACGAATACATTTAACGCTCTTAGAGCCCTGGCCGGTGCGGCTCTGTGCGCTGGGCATCTTACCAGTTCTTCTCCCAGTCAGGGCACTTGCCTCGGCTGAGGTTTCGTCCCCCATCGGGGCACATGCGCGAGGCAATGGACTGATGTTTCTCTCCCTCTCTTCCTCCCGCCCTTCAACTCTCTCTAAAAATAAATAAATAAAATCTTTTTCTAAAAAGTGCCTAGAGCCAGTATTGTTTATAGTGTCCCTCCTCATTAAGGGCCGACATTAATATTCTGGAGTCAGAGACGTTTTGTGAGTTAAAAACATGATCGAGTCAGCAAAAGCACGTGAGCCCATTTCCATACCCGGAAACGTAAGTGGGATAAGGCCCCGCTGATTCTGCGACCGAGCACTCTGCTTTCCAGGACAGCTTTCCCTTTGCTTACTGCCTGTGTGTGCCACTTTCTAGACAACCTCCTATCACCCCTTCGAAGTTGTGTCTCCCCTCCAGCCAACACTTTCGGTTTTTGTCACAGAGATTTTTAACATAAAATCTGAGAAAAGCAGCATTTTAAAATCCAGCCATTGGGATTGACCACCCACCCCCACACAGGTTTTGTTATTGGATCTTTCCTTGTGGTTTTCACTGGGCCGACTTTTTATCTGTGGGAGGTGAGAACCGGTAAAGCAGACTTGCAAGGCAATGTACCACCCACTGGTTTGAGAGCCTCTGGTTCCAGCACGTACAGGAATGGCAACCACATAACTATTTGCTATACAAAGCAAGGGGACGAGTAATACCAGAGCCTGAGTGACTGAAAGTACTCCATGTTTCTGCAGGCGAACGCCAGGCTCACAAAAATAGAAAGCAGGAGAGGAAAACACCTCCCCATCACCACCAGAACTGCCCTGTCCAGTGTGACAGCCACCAGCCGCACGTGGCTATTGGGCTCTCGCAATGGGGCTGTTTTGAATCGAGATATGCTTTAGGTGCAAAATACATGTTGGATTTCAAAGAATAGTGAAAAACAGAATAAAATGTATCAACATATTTCTATTGATTACATGTTTAAAGTATAATACCTTGGTTATATTGCGTTAAATAATATAATTACAATCAGTGTATTGCTTCTTTTTTATTTTTTAAAATGGGGCTACTCAAAAAATTAAAATTACCTATGTGGTTTGCATTATATTTCCACTTGGTAACATTGCTCTAGATTAAAACCTTCACTTTACCTTGACCTGACGCTTGTCTCAAATGCTTTAGAACCATTAATATACAAAGTGACTAAATTCAAATCTAGAAATAAGTACATTTATTATGTACCTACTAAGGGTGCAAAGATTAGTAACAGAGTTCTTGTCCTGAAGATAAAAAAGCAGGGGTGACTACGGTTCACCGAGCCCTACGTGGCGCCGGTCCCTGGGCTGGCACTGGACTGCAGCCTCAAGCCTTCTCTGTTTGGTGGAGGGCGGGGCAGGCCTGGTGAGGGAGGAGGACGTTTCTTCGAGCTGTTATAAGCATAGGCATTCTCTCCTCCATGATCTTCTCTATGCCCTTATTCATCAATGCCCTCTTTCCAGCTCTAACCTGTGTGTTCTAGTCCATTCCAGCTGCCACAACAAAATACCAAAGGCAGGGTGGCTTATAAACGACAAATGTTTCTCATAGTTCCAGAAACTGGGAAGTCCAAGATCATGGCGCCCGCATGGCTGGGTTTTGGTGAAGGACTTCTGGGTTGCAGACTGCTGAATTTTCACTGTGTTTTCTCAGGGAATTGGCAGGGAGCTCTCTGGAGTTACTTTTATAAGAGCACTAATCCCATTCATGAAGGCTCCACCCTCGTGACCTAGTCACTTCCCAAAGGCCCCACCTCTGAATGCCGTCACGTTGGGCATCAGGACTTCAACATGTGGCTCTGGGGGACCACAAACGTTCAGACTAAAGCATTGTGTGATTTTCTCAAAGGACCAAGTAAATGGGCAGGTGGTTGTGTGTTTCTTCATTGTATGTTCCAGTGGCAAGACCTTTCTTTACCTTTAAATTTGTGAACCTTTGAAATCCTGTGAGATAAATGATCGCTTCTTGGCCTCTTGGCTTGGTTCAAGTGAACTCCTATGAGGTGATTAACTGCAAGGAGATGATGATGATGAAGATGATGATGATGGTGATGGCAATACTAGGAAAGCATAGAAACCGAGTTATTTACTTTTCAATCATCTCAGTGTCCTATCATATAGCATCAGCAGAGTTTACTCTTATTTTCCTTGGAGGAAAGCAATTGTCCTTTTAGATTTATTTCGTTCGGTAAGTATTGTTGTTTGAAAGGTAATATGCTTTCATCTTCTCCATTTGCATTTCTAGCTGGCATCTCAAACTCAGCACGTGGAACACTGAAGGCTGGATTTGCCACTCCTCCCCACCTGCCCCTCTGACCCTATTCACCATCTCAGAAAATGGAGACTCCACTCTTCCTAGTAATCAGGTGAAAAACCTTGGAGTAATCTTCCATTCCTCTCATTTTTTCATCCAATCCATCAACCTGGCAGCTCTAGCTTCAAAATAACATTATTAACTAGCATTTAACCACATCTCACCACCAAATGCCAATCCCCCTGGTCCGAACCATCGCAGGGCCTCCTGGGATGGCCATGGTGGTCTAACTTCGTCCCCCTTCACTCTGCTCTCAGCACAGCAGCCAGAGTAACCCAACACAACTTGGATCATGTCTCCTCTGCTCAAAACCCTCTGATATGAGAGAGAGAACAGTCAAATCTCTTCCGTGGCTCCCAAAGTGCCATGCTCATGGACTTCAGCCATATTGCACTTCTTGCTGTTCCTCAAAATGACAAGGAGTCTCCAACTTCAGCCCACCCCCCACCTCCCCATCGAAATGCTCTTCTTCCGCTATCTGCCCAGCTCACTCTCACCCCGCCTTCAGGCTTGACCTCATCTGCCTCCTCTCCGGTGAGGACTTACTTGGCCAGTGCATTTTAAATTTGTAATTGCCCTGCCCAAATACTCCCTCCCCCGGCTTTATTTTTCTCCATAATCCTTATCGCCAGTGCACATATTATGTCTTCCACTCACTTGCTTTTTCTCCCCCAAATAGGACCTAAGCTCCACAAAGGTGGAGATCCTATTTTATTCAGTGCTGTCTTCTTAGTTTTTAGAATAGCTCCTGCCACAAAATAGATGCTCAATGAATAGGTGTTGATGATTGAATACAATTTTCAGGTGAGAATAATGAGGCACAGAGAAGCTCAGTTTTAGGCCAAGTTCACAGGACTAGTAAATACAAGGGTCAGGCTGAGAACTCAGCCAGTGGTCATTCCACTCCCTCAGTCTGGTTGGGGAGATAAGAGGGGTTCCTTATGCAACCAGGGGAGCTGGAGGGCTGCGCTGTGCTGTGCTGTGGGGGAAGCACACCCCGGTTCAAATGGAAATCCTGCTAGAAGTACCGAGCTGAAACAGAAACTGTGCTTTTGGCAGCGTTGATGACAGTCTCTGAGATAAGGAATGTAGTAGGAAGGCATATGATGATGCTTTCCAGTTTTAACGCTGACTTTAACTATTTTTCTTTCAGCTGTAGCTTCCTGGGATAATGAATGTACCATATGTCTGTAACTCCAGGTTCCCATACAAATTAGGAAACTAAAAACGCTCGATGATTAAAACAGATTTTTGCTTGTTTCCATGAGAAATCAACTGCCATGAACCCTTAGGAAATGGGAGGGAGAGTGTGTTCAGCTCGAGGTGTTCTCTGGCCAGTGGCTGCCCTCTGTCTGCTGCCCCAGCTCCAGTCCACGGCTGTTCCAAAGGCTGGACAGGTGAGACGCTCCCCGAGGCTGCCCACCCTGCTGGTGGCCAAGAGACCCCACAAAGGTCAGCCGTCTCATCCTGCTCCTTTCGGTGTCCACACCAGGGGGCTGGGCTCTATACTCCAGGCCCTGCTGTGTTAGGTCCTCAGCCAACCGTGCGAGGAAAAGCACCTTACTAATGACACAGGGACACTTCAGAATGCAGGCCACCGCCTCATCAGTGTCAGCGTGGTTTCAGCACATTCTCAATCTTCTAGGTGATCTTCCGGGGGACAGAGAGATGTACCATAAAGGATTCTTGCTGGAAGAGCCACTGCTGGCTACTAAAAACAAGACAGTTAATTCAGGGGAGTGGGGGGGATCTTTCTGAAAACAAAGGCAAGTGTGTTCTGTACAGCTGCGCCAAGTGGTTTCTAGGAGGACGTGATGATGACTTGTCCCCGCTGGCCCCAGAATCAGCATCCATTTGTCTAAAAGAGACAACACTGAGAGAAAAGGCTAGAAAAAGAATTCAGCATTGCCTTGCCACAGTCTCTGATTTGTCTGCGGAAAATTGGTTCAGCAGCTTACTTTACCTTAGCTGAGGGTTGATTAACAGGATACCCTCCCCCACACACACACATACACATACACAAAGATAAATTGAGGGGCGAAAAGATAACTCTTCTCTGCTTTCTTATCCCAGAATGTGATTTGGACGTGTCAGGGCAAGGCCCAAAACTGTACACTCAGCAGTAAAGTTAAGTATAGAGTTTAAATTTGGAATGAGATAGCCCTAAATAATCATGTTTATTCTCTAACTTACTAGCTATGAGACCTCAGGGAACTTAGAGAGACGATGTAGACAATGCAAAAGTTTCCAAATCTTTGTACATAACACACCCATTTACTTGTAACTGTTTAGCTAAGATCAGTTGCCTTGTCTAGGTGGAATGTTTTTCAAAGAAACTAGAAGGACACATATTATCTTCCGCCAAAATAAACTATTGGTAGAACTCCCTGGAATTAAGACCATAGATCACAATGCATTCCAAATGCCTTCCCCCAGTCAAAATATTTTGACTCCTGTTGTCTTCAAATGACTCACAGGCAAGATTCTTTAGCACGAGGCCATCCTAACAGGTTGTATGTAAGCCAAATTAGAGGAAATAGTATTATTGTTTTGTGGTCCTGGGGAGACTTATAGCAAATCAGTCTATTACTGCTGTAATACACAAAATCACAATTTGGTGACTTGATCTATTTCTGTAGATTCCCATAAAAGCTACTCAATACGTCTCTGTTCTGTTTTATCCCCTCCCAGTTCTGACACTGACTACCCAGAGTCGGTGCAGACACCACGGTTCAAGGGCAACGGTCTCCACAGGACTGCCCCTACTGCACATGCCAGCCTCGGGAGGCCCCCGAGCCGCCCACATTTTTGGCCTACCAACTACAAATTCAAGCGTTCTGTGATGCCCTCAGATTTGATAATTCACTAGAATGACTCACAGAGCTCAAGAAAGTGCTATACTTATAGCCACAGCTTTATCATGAAAGATATATCTCAAGACAGCCAAATGGGAGGCCTAGAGCCAGGTCTAGAAAAGAATGCGGTGCTCCTGCACCCTGTCCCAGTGGAGGCGGGGCATATCACCCTGTGGGCCATCTACGCTTCACCCACCAAGAAGCTCCAGTGAGCCTCAGTATCTAGAGATTTTGTAGGGTTTTCATTACACAGACGTGGTTGATAAATCACTGGCCACATGATTGAATTCAGTCTCCAGCCCCCCAACCCTCCCTCCCTGGAGAGGACAGGCTGACCCAAAGTTCCAGCAGACGACTCACATGGTTGGTCTTTCTCAGGTCCAGAATCCATTCTGAAGCTATCCAGAGGGCCAACTGAGTCACCTCATTAACTTAACAAAGACACCCCCCACTCTGCCCTGTCCCTCAGGAAATTCCAAACATTTGTACCAGGAACCAGGGACAAAGATATTTTTTGTTATACCATTGTCCCCCTTTTATCATGTACAAATCATCAGGGATTTTAAGTTTAAGCTTTATCCTGTGGGCAGTGGGGAGTCAGTTAAAGCAGGTTGGAATGATCATTGACTGAGCAGCTGCTGGGGACCAGGCGTTCATAACATATGTGCCGAGGGCAGCACTCCTGCAGGAGAAGTGAGAGGGCAGCGTGGAGGGCGGGCTGGGGACGGCTGGACAGCTGGGAAGGAGGCAGCAGCGCTGTGCAACCACGAAGTGATGAGAGCGGAGGTAGGGGAGCAGAAGCGGAAACGGAAAGGGAGGACTTGAGAGAGATTTCAAAGGAAGAATGACAACCCGGCACTGATCGTTTCAAGTGTCAGGTCAATTACAAAAGACTACACAATGGTCAAGAAGTTAAAACTACTAGAAGAGTTCAACTACTTTCTAAAGATATCGAAGTAATATTGATAAAGTGGCTCCTCTGTGATTAACAGGACTTTGTATTTTAAACATTAAGAAATCAACTAACATTAAAGATCTTAATATTTTATCTCTTGAAGAAACTTCAGGGCCCCTGCCCTGGTTGGAATGCCACGTTCCCATTGGTTCTCCTGGTGACTCTGCCCTTGTGTTCACATGGAAGAGCTGTTTGGGTTTTAAAATGAATATTGTCATTTTTTTTAACCTTTCAAGGAATTTGTTCACTTTTGAGTATAAGATCTTTCCTGCCCTTGTAGATCACAAATGCATGAAGGGGCTGAGGGATGTGGGGTGTACTCCTGTGTAAGTCCTGTGTAAAAGAGAACTTGTAACACTGAAGTTTTGAAATTAGGCCTTTCTTCCTGCAAGCAGATTTCAGGATTTACATTGTTGGGGGGAGAGGATAAATTATGATTATTTTAACCATAATTGGTATATTAAATTGAAATAGTAAAAAATAATATACAGTTTAGTCAGGCAATAAGAACTCATGTGTTTACTTAAAATTATTATATATCAAGTTACAAGATGTTTATTGTTAAGAAAACTGGCAATTTTTTTAAAGGTTTCATTTATTCTTGTTTTTAGACTGAGGGGAAGGGAAGGAGAAAGAGAGGGAAAGAAATATCAATATGTGGTTGCTTCTCATGTGCACCCTACTGGGAACCTGGCCTGTAACCCAGGTATGTGGCCTGACTGGGGATTGAACTAGCGACCTTTCAGTTCGCAGCCCACACTCAATCCACTGAGCTACACCAGCCAGGGCAAAAACTGACAACTTTTTATGTTTGTCAATATCCTTTTAAAAATCTTGAAAAACGGATTCCTCCTCTGACATTATATTAAAATAATTAAATCAACAACTAATTTTTGAATCTACTATGTAAACAAGAAAAAATATAAAGTGTTAAAAAGAGATATATTTAAAGAGATATTAAAAAGATAAATTTACATTTATTACACATTTATAATGTATCAGGCACTGTGCTAAGGCACAATCACTCAATTATATAATCCTCATGACGACACTATGAAGTATGTACTATAATTATCCCCATTTACCTATGGAGAAACTGAAATTCATAGAGGTTAAGTAACTTAGCCAAGTTCTCACTTGGAAGATAAAAAGATGATTAATTACTGTAAGAATTTACCATAATGAAAATGTTAAAAAAAACTTTATGGAGAGAAGATTTGCCTAGGACATTTAAAGACTGATGAGAGTTGGAGAAGAGTGGAGAGATGAAAAAAGGGGAGGAAGCCCCGGCTGGTGTAGCTCAGTGGATTGAGCGCGGGCTGCGAACCAAAGGGTCGCAGGTTCAATTCCCGGTCAGGGCACATGCCTGGGTTGCAGGCCATGTGAGAGGCAGCTACACATTGATGTTTCTCTCCCTCTCTTTCTCCCTCCGTTCCCTTCTGTCTCAAAATAAATAAATGAATAAATAAAATCTTAAAAAAAAAGGGAAGGAAGAAAAATTGGAAGATAGTATGAAGACATGAACAAAATCAAGGAGGTAGAAAAGATCAACAAAGCCACCAAAGGCATGTGCCAATTTGATTGGAGCGTCCCCACAGTAAACAAGTGCAGCATCCAGGAAGGTGATTTTGTCAAAAAAGTTGGGTCCGTAGGTGCTCAGTTATCGTATAAGTTATAACAACATGCAATAAAGGCGAAAACCCAGATAAATGCAAACCCTTTTAGTTAAGGAATTACACTATTTCTGTGCAGCTACTTGAAGTTTCACAAAGGTCAGGACATGGATTCATACTTGTTTCTCTACAACCTCTAGATCAGGGGTGTCAAACTCATTTTCACTGGGGGCCACATCAGCCTGGCGGTTGCCTTCGAAGGGCTGAAATAATTTTAGGACTGTATAAATGTAACTACTCCTTAACTGTTAAGGAGGTAAAATTATATTCGACCCTTTGAAGGCAACCACGAGGCTGATGTGGCCCCCAGTGAAAATGAGTTTGACACCCCTGCTCTAGATTCATTCTAGATTTGAAATACAGAAAGGCAGAAAGTTCCACTCAACTCTTGGTCCTTCAAGGCCTTGACAGGAAGAGAGAAAAATATTCACCAATCTCCACAAAAGTTGTTCAGTGAAGACCACTCTGATTCCTTCATTTTCTTGTGAAAATGGTGGCAGCAGGTGCAGCAGTGAATCTTGCTCCTGCATCTGAAACATGTCCCATACCATTTGTCCTCAGTGGCCAGAACACTGAACAGATCTGACATTGCAGAGCGTTTTACATGAAACCTTCCTATTACTAGTTTTCAGAAGTCATTTTGGAGTTTCAGAGGCTGGACAGTAATCTACAAATTCTGTATAGTAAATGATTCCCTCATCTAAGTAATAGAATGATTTCCTCATACTAAGTAATCTCCTATTCTAAATAATAGTCAAGCCAAAATTTTAAAGTTCCTTTCTCCTTGAAGTCCTCAGAAGGCCCCCATCATTTTCCACCTGCACAATCCTTGGGAAATTGGCTAGGATAAGCTGCCAGTCAGGTGTGAGGAAAAGCATTGTGATGTGATTGTTAGTTTAGACAGGGTCACAATGTGCCCGTGTGGGGACTGGAAATTGCTGGTGATTTGGGGACTGATAATAACACCACTACTAATCATGAAACATTAAAGCTTGCCCAACGAAAGAACTGGTAACATTAAAAATGTTGCTGCTTTTTTCTCCCTGTCTGGATACAGACTTAAAGACAAACACCAAACATTGTCTATTTACTTTAGATTATTTAATGATTTTTCAAATGCATCTTATGTCAGGAGTTTAAGATACATTGTAATCTTACATGGAACATTTCAAGGTGGAAATTTGATTAGAGTGTCCTTAACTGGAGCGTCTTGCTACTCAAAATGAGCTACGCAATATTTTCCTTCTCAGTCAACATGCGTTAATGGTCCACATAATTCACCCTTAATGGTCCTGAAATACATTCCTTACAGAGAAATGAAGAACAGCACATTATATCTGGGAAGATAATGGTCTAGAGATAAAACTCCAAAGAAGCAAGAAAATTGACATTTATTTCTCTTAAACATTCCAGGTGGAAAAAAATCACATTTTCTAGCAGTTTAAAACATTCTGACATCAGGGGGCAGGCAGGCAGTGGTGAGAGTGTGGGCTTCGGAGCCAGGTGACCGGGGTTCCACTCTGGGTTCTGCCACACAGCATGACCTTGGGCAAGTCACATCACCGATCTGGGCTTCAGGCCCCCACCAGCGAAACAGGGACAGTGACACACCTACCTCCTAGAGTTGCCGCAGGGGTTACATGAAATAGCATGAGGAAAATGCTTCAAACGTACTTTGCATAGAGCACTGAGCAAACGTTAACTTACTGCCCCACAGTGACACTCATACCATGTCACAGGCCACCAGCCTGCCGCTTCAAAGTTCCAGACCAGGATCCTCCCAACCTAATCACTGGTATATTCTAAAGTCCCTGAAAACCTTTCAAGCACAAAGTGTTTGTCTCAAAACAATTGACCAATAGCATAATTATAGAAAGCACAGTTCTGAGTTTTGATTTAGTTGATGAGATCAGTTAGTATGAAATGACATCAGAGCAAATGTAAACAGACAGTTGCCGGGAGCATTGTACGGGCTGAGGAATATTGTTGACATTCAGGAAATCTGGATGTTTTCATTTTTCTAAATGCAACCACAATTGTTTTCATTTTGTGGTAAAATGATTCTCCCTTTGGTCACATGAAGCAATTTATCTTATCTGAGCTCTCGTCTTTTCCTCTTTCTACATTGCTTTTGGAAGCAATCAGTACAATTAACTCAAGTCCTCCCCCCGCCCCCAACCATGTATCCATTGTAAGATGGTACTTCATTTTCATTGAGAATTAATTTTTAAATCCCTTAAAAAAAAACAAGATAGATGTAAAATATTTTGTAATCATTTTAATGAAATGTTATCATGCTAGACAAAAATTCATGGTGCCTTCTTTGATATTCCACAATCAGACTGCATCACTAATACTAACTTTCTCCTGAATGTTCCTCAGAAACAGAGAGGGTGGCTGTAAGTGCTGCAGCAAGCCAAGAGAAGCATTCATAGGAGGGAATGTTCACAAGACCAGGGATGATTTAGGGAGGGAGAACACCTAAAGATATAAAGTTATTCTACCAATGTTCAATTGGCAGAGGGGAAAAAGCCAGTTACTATCAAAAAGTATGAAAGGTCTAAGACTTTACTCCTTGCGAGCTGAAAAACTAGCCTGACACAGTTTCTCAGATGCTGGTAGAAGACATGAAATTCCTAAGTCAGAGAGGAAAGCAAGTTTGTTATTCACAGCAAAAGCAGTAACCATAGTACCAGCATTTTTGTGTCAGTTCCTGGAGCCCCGACCCAGGCTGTGCTACAGGAGAGGAACCAAGCGCTTAGGGAACGCGACCCTTTTATGACGAGCGTGAGTGTGCCTGTGCTTGGCCCTGAGAGAAACATCATTGCACGGGACAGTAAGTGTGCTTACCCTTTGCTCACAAGAAGTGCAGCGCCGTGCTCACTGTGTGTGAGAAATAAGATGTGCAGGAATACTAGAGACCCATGGAAAAGGGTCTCCCAACAGTCATTAATAAATAAACTATCCTACACCCATCTTTGAGTGCTCAGAGTGTATGTTTGTCTTACACTAGTTTTAACTATTTCTAAAAGGACATCAAAGAAACCAGAGGCTAATAAGAATATGTAAAGACAAGGGAAGATTCCTCAGTGTAAAAAAAAAAAAAAAATAGGGTTACACTATTACCAGTGAGAATTGATGCTATTTGTCCTATTAAAGATGATAGGCGCTCTATTATGGCTGTTTGAAAAGAAAATAGCTGCAGAAAACATCTTCCAAGAGAGCTTATCTTGATAGGCATTCATTAAATGAGTTAATAAAGCATATCATTTCCTTCTCTTTAAAAAAAATCTTATGAAGGTTCTATAGTCCTTAACTCTAGAATAACAATGCAGCTATTCTATTCGGAGAGATTTTGTTCTTCTTGAAATGTTGATAGATGAGACAAAGGAAATAGTTCCATGATCAAATAAAGGTAGAAAAATGCTAGGTTCAGCCAAGTTAGCAAGTAATTTTAATGCAGGACTTTCAAAACCCTAAGCATGTTCTTAGGCATTGTTAATCTCTAAGAAGGATATAGTGTTCCCCAAGGGAGTCTGACCACAGGACCCTACTGCTCAGGGTACTCAAAGGTAGAGCTCTACAGAAAGCTGCTTGGAGCTGTCTCCGCAGAAGAATGACGTCTCTATCTCGCTGGCGACGAGGGTGGAAGGCGAAGGTGCTTTGGGAAGTTCGGAAAGATGTTGCCTGACTAGTCCGCCCTGCTTCAGACAGATTGCCCAAAGATAGCAAAAATGGATGCCTTCCTGCTTCCTTGATTACTGTGGGTGATTATACCCATTACTGACTACGAAATATATATATACGTACGTATTATTTTAAGAAATATATATATACGTATGTATTATTTTAAGAAATATATATATACGTACGTATTATTTTAAGAAATATATATATACGTACGTATTATTTTAAGATTGATGTGAAAAGTTTTAGCACTAAACAAGTCCTAAGAAATCGCCTATTTAAACCCCTTCAGTTCAGACAAGGAGACTGAGCTTCCAAAGATGCTAAGAGGCTGTTCCAAGTCACGAAGTTAGTCAGTGGCAGAGCCACACCTGGAATTCAGGACTCATTTATCCCAGTTTATGCTCTTTTCACAAACAGCAATAAAAGTGACGATTAATGATCACTATCACTGACACTGACAAGGCAAGCCAGGCCTTCTTCTTGACCGCCCCCTCCCAGAAGTAAATGACATGAGTAAATTTAGGAAATTAATAAATAAACTCCAGAAAGACTCAAAAAATGTGTCTTACGTGGTATCTTCAGAGCATCGAGCATGGTTATAGCATCTCTAAGTACACAGAGCACCGCCCATGATACTTGTCTTTTAAAGAGAGAGTCGTGTTTACGTAACAAGAGCGTCTTCGATTTCACTACTCTGCTAAGGTTTCTTGAGTCATTGGTCTTTGCGCCTCAGAAAAAGAGAAGTTTCTTAGTCAGAGGAAAAAAGCAATTCCTTAGGCTTTAAATTATGTGCTTTGTCAGGGCTGATGTCACTGAAATTTGAAGCGAGTCAATGTTAAACTGGACCTGAGATATTCTGTAGCACATTATATATATGCAATATAATACGGTGTTAAGAAATGGCTGAAAGTTTTGAGTCCTGTGAAAAAATGAGTTACCTTCCTTAGGAGATGTATTTTTTAACCTATTTTTTAAATAAATAAGCAAGTTCTAAACGCTCTCAGAGTATTTCATTGTCTTCTGCATAACGCAGTCCATGGCTAGCGCCAGTCGTTTGTCGATTTAATTAATGAGTTAATAATACATGGAAGTTCTTAGATCAGAGACTGTATGTGCTACATAATGGCAAGCAAATATTATTTAGTAAGATTTAGCTATAACAGTGATATTTGGGTACAAAAGATCACTGCTGAGAATGTCAAACTAATTTTTTACTTTAAACTTATACTGCATCTCTATCAGGTGAAACGTTACTTATCTATCACTGGCCTGTATAAACAATGATTCTAAGAGTGAGGCTCCCTGCCTGGTATGCTTCACATTGCCTCTCTCAGAGCCACAGCACTCTATGACCTTTCATCAAGAAGTTTGCTTTCAGTCATCAAATGCTTTTCAGTTAAAGCTGAGCTGTAAAATCAGCTCATGAAGGCCCATTTAGGGTGTGCGTATACTACTGGCAAGAGCACAAATGAATGCAATTTCAAAAACTACCGAAAAAAAAATCATTAACCTTACTGAATATACTTGATAGATTCAATTTAAGAATAAATATACTTTTGCCACTGTGATTAACAAGTTAAGTATGAGAACTCTGCAATTAGACTTGCCTGGGTCCAACTCCTAACCCTTCCGCCATTGGTCACATGACCTCTGGCTAGTTCCTTGATTATAATGTGCCTGAGTGTTCTCCTCTGTCAACAGGAGAAACTAACACTGCCTGCCTAGAGGAGCACTATAGTCATTAAACAAGACAAGATACACAAAGCTAGTGTGTACTTAGCACATAGTGTGTACCTACTAAGGGCTTCATTATTATTATTTCCAAAGAGTATCTCACAAGTTAGTGGAACCAACCACTTCTATCGCGCGTGTGCATGTGTGTGTGTGTGTGTGTGTGTGTGTGTGTGTGTTGGGGGGATATAAGATATAAAGGGATGATTTTAGAAGATTTGTGTTGTAGTATTCTAATTTTAGGTTATAAACACCACCACCTTTGCCTCTGGTTCAAATTCCCCTGCTATTTTAGGGGCAAGACCACATTTGACCACATTACCTCTTGGGCCAATGTCTCACAGGATGTGTTCTTGGGGAGGTTTAATTCTCCCTAGCCTAGCATTTTTAATGGCATAGAGTCAAAGACTTCAAAATTGTTGCTGCAGGTGGGTTTTATCTTGCAGCTCTTCATTCAGAAAGTGCTAATGGTTGCAACAGTGTTAAAAGCTCACACTTAAAGCAAAAATGTTTTCTGTTAGCTCAGGATCCTTCCCACAAATCTCAGAATTAGTCTGGGGAGCAGATATGCACAGGGTGGTCAAAGAATGCTGGTGGTATCGGTTTAGAATTTAGATTTTATTTTCACTATTACTAGGCAGGATCAACTGACATCAAGTAGAAAACAAAGCAAAAATGGCCTTAACGAACAAGGCCAGCACTGCAAAATCAAGGCTTAAGCAGATACATGTACATAAAAGTGCATTTTAACATAAACTCTTTATGAGCTAAAGAATCCATGCAGGTTCTAGACCTTTTAGACTGATACAGACTATCCTGAAAGTCAACAAATTGAAACACTTTAAAACTCATTCTTTCAGCATTGAATAGCAGGCTCCATACTAAGTGTTGACATAGAGATGAATAAAGATCCAGTGGTAAAGCAAAAATGTAGAGATAAGTAGCAAGCACTGTGAGAGCACAAGGAAGGGAGAATTACACTTGTCTGGATCCTGCAGAGGCTTCACAGAGAAGGTGACTTTTGAAATATGCCTTCAAGGGATCTTCCGACCAAGATGGACGTATAGGTAGACACACTGTGCCTCCTTGCACAACAAAAAGAGGAAAAACAACAATTTAAAAAACAAAAACAGCCAGATCTGACAGAAAACTGAACTGAGTGGAAGTCCGACAACCAAGGAGTTAAAGAAGACACGTTCATCCAGACCAGTAAGTGGGGCGGAGCCGGGCAGAGAGCGCGCAGTGAGACGGCAGTTTGTGGAGTGATACCGGGAACGCTGCAGCTGCCTGGAGACACCTCAGCGAGCACGCCTGGCCAAAACGCGGCAGGCACACTCAGCGAAACCTGCGGCTGGCCCACCCGGACCCAGCAGGGCTGAGACTGGTGGACCGGGTGGTCCCCCATTTGCACGCAGATAAAATGGGAGAAAAAGCTAGGGAGTAGAGCAGACCATGCAACTTACCATGGCAGGGAAATAAAGCCTCAAATCACCAATTCAGAACATCCGTGGGGGTTGAGGCGGCGGTGGGAGGAACTCCCAGCCTCACAGGAGAATTCATTGGAGAGACCTGCAGGGACTTGGAACTACGCAAGCCTGCCTATCCACCCCGGAGCCAGCAAAGAAGGGCCCAACTTGCTGGTAGGTAGCAGGGGAAGAGCGGAGAGCAGAGCAAGCGCCATTGTTTGCTCAGGCCCCACCCCCACAGGCAGTGTCACAACATAGTGGTGGGTTACCCTGCCCTGGTGAACACCTAAGGCACGCCAAGAAAAAAAAAATGGCCCAAATGAAAGAACAGATCAAAGCTCCAGAAAAAATACAACTAAGTGACGAAGAGATAGCCAACCTATCAGATGCACAGTTCAAAGCACTGGTAATCAGGATGCTCACAGGATTGGAAGAAAGATTGTCGCAATTACTTGAACAAGTGAAGGATAATATAAAGGAGATGAGGGGAAATCTGCAGGGAACCAATAGGGATGAGAAGGAAACTGGGACTCAAATCAACTGAGTG